>JAJAGP010002708.1:0-101786 GCA_025084515.1 Ancistrus triradiatus
TTTTTATGCTGAAGTGCAGTGTTTTTCTTTCTCCAAACATAATGCTTTTCTTCTAAACCAAAAAGTTCTATTTTAGTCACACAAAACATTCTTCCAGTAGCCTCCTGGCTTGTCCACGTGATCTTTAGCAAACTGCAGATGAGCAGCAATGTTCTTTTTGGAGAGCAGTGGCTTTCTCATTGCAACCCTGCCATGCACACCATTGTTGTTCAGTGTTCTTCTGATGGAGGACTCATGAACATTAACATTAGCCAATGTGAGAGAGGCCTTCAGTTTCTTAGAAGTTACCCTGGGGTCCTTTGTGACCTTGCCAACTATTACACGCCTTGCTCCTGGAGTGATTTTTGTTGGTCGACCACTCCTGGGGAAGGTAACAATGGTCTTACATTTTTTCCATTTGTACACAATCTGTCAGATTGTCCAGAGTCCAAACTGTTTAGAGATGGTTTTGTAACCTTTTTCAGCCTGAGGAGCATCAACAACTTTTGAAATCCTCAGAAATCTCCATGCCATGATACACTTCCACAAACACGTGTTATGAAGAGTAGACTTTGATAGATCCCTGTTGTTTAAATAAAACAGGGTGCCCAGTCACACCTGGTTGTCATCCCATTGATTGAAAACACCTGACTCTAATTTCATCTTCAAATTAACTGCTAATCCTAGAGGTTCACATACTTTTGCCACTCACTAATATGTAATATTGGATCATTTTCCTCAATAAATAAATGACCAAATATAATATTTTTGTCTGATTTGTTTAACTGGGTTCTCTTTATCTACTTTTAGGACTTGTGTGAAAATCTGATGATGTTTTAGGTCATATTTGTGCAGAAATATAGAAAATTCTAAAGGATTCACAAACTTTCCAGCACAACTGTACGTGAGTGTCAAAATAATGTGAACCACTGCTTTCATAGTCATCAGTGATGAACATTAGCTTGGGGGAATTTTAGGCCATTCCTCCATACACATCGATTTCAGAACAGGGTATAACATTTAGTTCAGTCAACTAAGTTAATTTAACTTAATGAGCTACATTAACCTTGAGTAAAGCTCATGCACAAGGAGATAAGAAACCCTCATCAATGGAACGCAGATAAGACGAATCAGCACAGCAATGGGAGAAAAAAAAGACTCGATCCTCTCACTTCACCGCAGTGGAGTTGGAAATAGGTGTGTATACATAATATGTGCATATATTTAGGGAGAAAAACATACACAGCAGCAGCAAAAGAAAGTGACCTGGAGTGGCAAAAAAAATCCTGACCAAGTCAATGGTGTGAGTAATAAGTGAGAAAAAAGTTTATTTCGACTGTTGCACTTATTTTATATTATATATGTGTGTGTGTGTGTGTGTGTGTGTGTGTGTGTGTGCGCATGTGCATGCACAAAACGTATTTATCAGGAGCTGAAGATATTTTGAAACAAAATATAGTTCAAACACTTAAGGTATAATATCATTACATGGAATTGTGAAGTTGGTTAGCCTACCCTACCTAATTAAATAACATTCTGTGGTTATGTCGTATATGTAAGTAGCTAGTGAAATTTCCTAAGAGAGAGAAAAAAGTAAATTGTTCAGCCATTCCAACACTGCCAGTATTTCATATTGTATTTTTGAAAGCAATACCTAAATGCCTTTATACATACAAGTCTCCAAATTTGTTTAACTGGATATGATCAAATTTGACCTCCATTATAACCCATAGAAAAAGGCCAAGGGCCAACAAACAGGTGGGGGTCCTTCACCACCACCGCAATTCACAGAGGCTGAAGAGATGGCCCTTAGTCAAAACACCGGCTGACCTGTTGCTAAAGGCATTCCTGGAGGAAGCTCATCTGACCCAGCCACCCCCAGCACCTAAGGGCCTACATAACAGAGTAGTAATTCAATTTAAGGATATAAACTTCTGTACATTCATCCATTACCACTGTGGGATCAGTGACACTCGTCCATACTAGACACAACTTGGCACACAGATTTTCTTGTAGAAGTACAATTCTTTGTAATTGACTGCTGTTACCATTCCAAATTCTTGGTTTTCTTGTTCAGACATTATAACCTATTTCATAGTGATTTACATGGTGAACCTATTTCATGGTGAAGTTACATATTTGAAAAACTGTGATGTGGCCTGCAAACTGTAGAAATAAAAGTCTAATCAGTAAAATTTTCTGGGTAAAGTTATAATTTAACTGTCTAGTCTTCTACATTTTTTGTCAGTTACTGTTGGTGTAATCTGTCTGGTGGAGAGATAACAGACCTCCACGCAGTTGTAAGTACCTTTAATACTCCACAGATTTGTCATAATGTGTTAAAATAGAACACAAACTATACAGAGAGCCCTATTGAGGTTTACACCTTACCACATAACATCTAACATCATACAGAGTGATGGTGGAAATTACAATAGGGAAGAAGGTCCATCCACTTCCACAGCACAATGTACTGCAGTAAGATTTAGTTCAGAATTGGCCCATGACGTAGACCTGACACTGTGATATTCAATGTCATTTTTTGCGTTCTTGTAGCTCTCTGTGAAAGATGTACAAATCGAAAAATCTAATTTAGAAATGGACCACATAAGGCTGCAGATAGAAAAGACAATAATGGAAATAAAGTAAAATCATCAGGATTTTACTTGTTTGAATAACATAAAAGATATTAACCTCTGTACTGGCAATAAAGAAGACTTTATAAGAATAGAGGCATATTGTTTTTATTTGATACTGGGAAGGTGACTCAGTAATGATGGTAGCAGATTGTGTCTCTCACTGCTTTTCCATCTCATGCATCAGCGATGTGGTCAGGATTGATATCAGGATCGGTCACTAGAGGAGTGGAACATTGTTCTCTGATCACCGGCCATTGAGAATCCCAATGGTCATCTCTACCCTGGCTCATGTCCTGCAATGAGCCATATTATAACATTGTTGCAGGCCAGGCTCAGGATCAGGGTAAGTGTCAGCAAATAGGGCTGGCAGGGGAACCTTCCGTCTGTAATTACCAAACTCTCCTATGATAATACAAGGATACAGTTTAAACTATCAGTTGCAAAAGAAAGAAAATATTGATTATGAGAGAATATGGTTATATGTACTGTATATACTCAGCACAGGCAAATATAGCATTCAGTGTACACTCATGAAAAATTTGCAATTCATGCACAGACCCAGGTAACTTTGCTTCCATGTTGCTGATGATGTGGGCTGCATCACATATGATCCTTATAGTGCAGAACAGTAATTAACTGCAGTGGCTGTATTGTTAATTGTATTTCATTTGTAATGCAAAACTGCTATTATTTAGGCCTACCTGCACATGAACGTCGTAGAAAAACGTCATATTGACTTAATCTCCTTCATTCAGCGAAGAGTGCCATCAATGCAGCCAATCACACTTGGAAACTCTAAAATCATATTAATATTAAAATCAACTGATTCAAGTATCAAAGCTTCATACTAAATAAATTACTTGTTGCTTAGACTGACCCCTGAAATTCTGTGGGATTCTATTCTATTATAGTAACCATTTTAATGCAGCCCTACAAATGGTTGCTTTAGAAATATGCTCAGCATCACTGATTTTGTATAGAAAACCCCTTGGCAAAAAACTGGAGCGCAACACAAAGAATTTGCTCCGAACTCAGGGCATGTCCACGGAGTGTCATATGAGTGATGTAATGGCGGAGAAGATTGTTAATATAAATGATGGACTCTCACACAGATAATCACCAGGAAACGATGAAACATGCAAGTAGGGTCTGATCACCCTCTCCCGGCGGAGATTTGTCCATAGTATTTGTGCTTCGATGTGAGAAACTCAGGGTTAGTTGAAGTAAAAATGCCAGAGAGCAAGTTAGCTTCACGGAATATGTTGCCATACTAACTGACTCCAAGTTACACTGAACTTGCTTTGTGAAATACCTTATTTGTGAAAAACCTTATTGAACCCCCCCACACACATTCCACATTGATTACAAAACACTTCTTATAACTTATAAAGCTCTACACGGCCTGGCCCCACCTGCAAGTGGCATCAGTGATTGTTAATAGACACTGTGCTCTTAATCAATAACCAATTACATTTTCTCTTTTCTCTCCAAGCTGTGTTCCGGTACCAGTTCCAGCCCCACACATGATGTTCATCCGCTGCATCTTCACTCAAGCTGTTTCCGTCATCAGCTCCAGCCCCCCCATACCCTCCTCCGGTTATCTGGGGACGAAGTGTCGACTTGTTAGTTTAGGTACGAAATGCTTGGAGTGATCTTTGTTATCTGGGGACGAAATGACTTATTAGTTTAGGTAAATTAGTTTCATTCTTACATGTATCATCTACGCCACCCAAGGAGGTTGGGTCCCTTTTTGAGTCTTGGTCCTCCCAAGGTTTCTTCCTCATAACACTTAGGGAGTTTTTCCTTGCCACTGTCGCCCTAGGCTTGCTCAATTTGGGATTGGACATACACATTATAATATAATCTAAAATTGTAAAGTTGCTTTTAGACAATGCTCCATTGTAAAAAGCGCTATATAAATAAATCTGACTTGACTCTCCTAAATTCCGACTGTGGATTGCTGTGGTCCAAACATGGTGTAACACACTTCCACAGGAGTGTTGTGAAAATCAGACACTGCTAGGTATCTCTTCTTTAAAAACAACAGGATAATCACTCATACCTTATAGTCACCCCATTTATTGAAAACACCTGACTCTAGTTTCAACTTAACTGCTAATCCTGGAGGTTCACATACTGTTAACACTTCTGTATGCAACATTGGATCATTTTGCCTTAATAAATTATCCAAATATAATATTTTTTGGCATTTGTTTAATTGGGCTCTACCTACTTTTTGGACTTGTGTGAAAATCTGATATTTTAGGTATGTATACACAGAAGTAGAGAAAATTCTGAAGCTTCACAAACTTTCAAGCACCACTGTATATAAAAAAGAAGATCGAATAAAAGCACTGCAGTGCACAGTCTCTCCATGCATAATACCCTTATTGAGAAGGAAACATATCCATAGCATTGCACTGCTGTCATTTCCTTTGTTGGAATAATAAATCACACTTCCGAGTCCCTTGCTATTGTTTATTGTGAGTAAATTTAGTATAATTCAGTAAACCACAGCTATGATTAATGGTTTGGGATATGCCACTTTAGAAGTGGTAATATACAAAGTTTCCTGTGCAGTTTTCTGCTCCTTTGAGTCATTTGTTCATGAGCACGTGTTTATCATCGTGTCAAAGAAGAAGTGGTGGTGAACACACAAGGATCACTGTCGTGAATTAATTTTTATTTTCAATAAAACAGACATTTTCATATTCATCAAATTCTCTTCTAAAAGCACGATCTTCATGATTAAATTCTTCATTTGATACGTGTGAACTGAATCTGCTCTAAACTCTACAATGTGAAAAACAGTCGAGGCACAAAACCGGAGAACAAAAGATGACGACGCGACCAGGAATACAAAGGGAAATTAAAAGCCAAGACAGTTTTGCATTGTACATATTAGTCACAGTTGTACAGTGTTTAACAAAGTGAAGCGAGGATTTCAGAATGTTAAATAAATCAGCTATCATAATTATTACAGTGTGACACTGTGGCTGAACCCAAGCAAGCAGTTTGTTCTCTTTTTATATGATTCATTGTAATCCATCAGACAGCACATGGTACGGTTACGCCAGGGATGTGGAATTCAGGTGCAAGTTTGTAAAAATGCAAATTGTACAGATCTATGTCTGTGCTCATATAGCTGTTACAAAAGAAGCATTCCTCAGGTAAGTGGATAAGATTTATGCATCTGTTAAACAGAAGGAAAATCATTAGATAGCAAAGATTTTCTACTGCTGGCTCCTCTTTTATCCTGACATACTCCAAGACAAGTTAAAGGCCAGAATAAACATCAGAAACAAATTCATAGCCGCTTTTTTAAATCTAAAGAATACAACTCATCAAATGAAAATATTTACAAAAAAAAAAGAATAAAATTAGGTACAAGGAGTTTACAAGGTGTTTTCAGTGACTGGATTTTTCTCATTTCTTTCTGCTATGGTTCTTGATCCTCCTCCTCCTCACACAAAAAAATTCAGCATTTAGATGGCTTTAGGCAGTCTGGCATTGTGCTCCCCCCAATGCTAATGCAGGTGCACCACACAGCCGAGCTCTTTCTGAACAAACACAACAAAATGAACATTCAGTAAGCAGACATAACACTCAAGAACATCCTGATGGACACTTATCTAACTGAAACGTGTGTATGTATATGATGCGTGTGTAAACCTTGGCATATTTCCTGGCAATGTAATTAGAAAAGCCCGCAGTCCTTTAGGTTGTTTTTGATAATGACATCAGTGACGGCATCAAACACAAACTGCACGTTTTTGGTGTCAGTAGCACAGGTAAAATGAGTGTAAATCTCTTTTGTGTCCTTCTTCTTATTCAGATCCTCAAATTTGGTCTGGATGTAGCTTGCGGCTTCATCGTATTTGTTGGCGCCTGTAAAACAAAGATGTGCACAATGGGGAGAGATGCACAGGAAGTACGCTTGTCAAGACTCAAAGACAGGTCTCAGCTTTAGTGGGCTACCTTATGTGACCACCACACCACCCAAGCCCCTTGGTAAATACAGTGTGCCAATTCTATTACCTTCTTGGGATCTGGTAAACACTGGTACATTTAAATCTATGATAATATCTTTAGTGTGGTTTTAACAATGTGTGAGCTGACATTTGTCACTCATTCACCGCATCATGTAGCCAGGTAGGATACATGTCCATGTGGCATGCACAAATCAAGATTGCGTTCTACCTAAAAGCACCTGACTGACGTGAACAAACTGCTCCAGGAGACAAAATACAGTCATCAGCAGCCTCACAGTCTAGGTCATAAGATTTAATTGCTAGATGTGACTCATCCTCACTGGCATGGATGTGGTTTGGCTTTGAACGATGGATGTTGCTCATAGGATGGCAATCTGCAAACTGTGTCGGACATCGACCGTTAAAGACAAATCAACAATTAACTTAATTCATTAGATTATGAAGATTATGACACATTTCAGGAGTCAGCTGTACATGAGAGGCTTAAACCAGCCAAGGTACCAGCACAAAAACACACTCAGCAAACTCTAGCGGAATCATTCTGCCAAAAAAAGTGACTTACGGCAAGAAAAGCAACAGATGCCAAGGCATAAATGCCGTCACCAATTACATCACGAAAGAAACAGTGCCAGTTCAGGCGGTTGAGACATGGATTCAACAACCACTGCTTCAGACTCAGGACATTCACTGCCAAACTATCTAATTATCAATATCAACAAAATGATCACTCACCACTAATCCTTACATATTCCTTTCTAGCTACTGATATCACACAAACTACTTCATGTTCTGACCAATTTCTTCCTCTCTAAAAAATTATAAGCTTCAGCAATAAGCTGCATCCAACTGGCACAATGCGTATAGACTGTTCTGCTGTTGCTAAGCCTAATATAACCCTAAAAACAAACTTGCATATATTCTAAATCAATCAATGAGAAAGAACACCCAAAAAGCAATGAAATATAGCTTTGGTTGGATGCATAAGGTATATACATATATAATGAAAATTACTACAGCACTAGGGTTGAGTATCGTTTGCATATTTTTGTTTCCGATTCTGCTTATGAACTGCGATTCTTATCAATTCCAAGATTCCAAAATGGTGAAAAAAATGTGCCAATTGTTTAGATATGAATAATATCTTTATTTTTTAAAGTTTCAACTTCAACTGTAATACTTTTTACATTAAGCCTTTTTTCTTCCCATTTAAACCTATAAGGAAAAAGCTAACTGTGACAATGCACTGAAACAGTGACCTAGGAACACCAAACTTCTCTCAATTGCCACCAGTCATAAGTAATCTAATGCTGAAAATGACGAACATGTGGTCAAAAGTGAAAGTAATTATTTTTATCTTAAGCCTTTTACTTACAAAAGGTTTAAATCGGAAGAAAAAAGCTAAACTTAAAAATGATTACTTTCCTTTTTGATCGCCGGTTCGTCATTTCAGCAGTAGAGTACGTATCACCAGTAGTAACTGAAAGAAGTTTGGTGGTCCTAGTTCGTAAAACATTAAACAACGTGAAGTTTTAGATGTTTAGATGTAGATGTTTAGATGCTTAGATGTTTTTCCACGTTGGAGGTGCATTTTTATTTTTTTACTTTCCACACATACCCAGTTCTTGGAATTTTGTAACCGGTTCTGAACTGCAACCGAGCTTCAATACCCAACCCTATACAGCACTGATGTGTTCCACCACTGAACTGATGCTACAGACCTGAGTACTCAGGGAAGCAGATCGTGAGAGGGCTGCGCGTAATTTTCTCCTCAAACAGATCCTTCTTGTTGAGGAAGAGGATAATGGAGGTCTCTGTGAACCATTTATTGTTGCAGATGGAGTCAAAGAGCTTCATGCTCTCATGCATTCGGTTCTGAAATAAACAAAGGCGTCAGATGAGTGGGAGAGAGAGAATGTCAGTTAACTACTGGATTACACAGCAGAGTGGCCACAAGGGGGTAGAATTGCTCTACACGCATCCTGGCTCAACTGGCTCCTTGCTGCTCTCTCATGTAGGTTCATAAGTGCAGGATATACTGTGTGCTTGACCAGAAAAATGAAAGAAGCAAAAGTTTGCATAGTGGAAATAGGTTCTTCCTCACCATCTCCTCATCTTCAGCCAGCATCAGATCATAGGCGCTGAGAGCAACGCAGAAGATGATGGCAGTCACACCTTCAAAGCAGTGGATCCACTTCTTCCGCTCTGACCTCTGGCCTCCGACATCAAACATCCTTGAGACAGGGAGAAAGGAGAGACTTTGTCATCTTTCAAGAGTGTGAAAGAGAAAGGCAAGCAGCACCAACAGCCTTCAGCTGTGTGCGTCCAGCCAGCAGTGCCAATACAATACCGAATGAAACTCTTCAAGGTCATCCTCCATGCACTATACCGAGCGTAGGTATACAGCTATGTGCCGAATAACATCAGAACGTTGTTTGCATATACGTCTGTGGTCAGATAAGGTTAATATACTTACTATTAAAGTTATTAACTTACATAACCCATAGATTATCTTTCCAAATTCATTATCTGTTGTAGATGTAAAGACGCAGTGTAGCCTCTAGTAGACTCAGCAAACTTGATTAACCACATGCAGCATCAGCATGAGCAGACAATGCTGAGCAACATTTAGCTGGCACCTTATAAGCACCATGATGATGATGTGCAGGTGTTACGATTCAGATGAATTGTGTGTGCTGGGTCTGCGATCCACAGTGTGAGAACTGTGCATGGATCATGGGACAGTTGGGACAAACTGACGCACCACGGGGGAAAAAACAAGCGGAGCAAAAAATGCGTCTTTGCAACGCAGCAACCAGAGTAAATGTGCTACCGCACGATTCACAGTCCCTGCTTGCATTGCAAACACAAGAAATATATTGCACTGTCAAATAAAAGACATTCTCATTCCATAAACGCATGTGTGAGTGTGTGTGAAAGAGAAACAGAAAGAGGGGTAGGGGGCTGAGTGAGGAGGTAAGGAGGCAATGTGCTGCACAAAGCTTTAGAGTGAAATTTTTTTACCTATTTAAAAAAATAGAAAATCAATTTGTGGTGGTCAGTGTTGATCAATGTATGGAAATACTGCATTACTATGGCTATTTAGTCAGTACACTACATTCTCCCATATACAGTGGGGCAGAAAAGTATTTAGTAAGCCACTGATTGTGCATGTTCTCCTACTTAGAAATATGAGAGGTCTTAATTTTCATCATAGGTAGACTTCAACTATGAGAGACAAAATGAGAAATGAAATCCAGCAAACCACATTGTAGTATTTTTAAAGAATTTAACTAAATTTTGGTGGAAAATAAGTATTTGGTCAATAACAAAAGTTCAACTCAATACTTTGTAACATAACCTTTGTTGGCAATGACAGAGGTCAAAGGTTTCCTGTAAGTCTTCACCAGAGCAGTGATGTTTTTTGGCTGTCACTGGGCAACATGGACTTTCAACTCCCTCCACAAATTTTCTATGGGGTTGAGGTCTGGAGACTGGCTAGGCCACTCCAGAACCTTGAAATGCTTTTTACGGAGCCACTCCTTCATTGCCCAAGCAGTGTGTTTAGGATCATTGTCATGCTGGAAGACCCAGCTACGTTCCATCTTCAATGCTCTCACTGATGGAAAGATAGTTTGGCTTAAAATCTCACAATACATGGCCCTGTTCATTCTTCCCTTAACACAGATCAGTCGTCCTGTCCCCTTTGCAGAAAAACAGCATCAAAGCATGATGTTTCCACCCCCATGCTTCACAGTAGGTATGGTGCAACTCAGAATTCTTCTTCCTCCAAACATAACGAGTTGAGTTTTTACCAAAAAGTTCTATTTTGGTTTCATCTGACCACATGATATTCTCCCAATCCTCTTCTGGATCATCCATATGCTCTCTGGCAAACTTCAGACGGGCCTGGACATGTACTGGCTTAAGCAGGGGGACACGCCTGGCACTGCAGGATCTGAGTTATCCTCTGAGAGTAGTGTGTTACTGATGGTTAGCTTTTGTTACTTTGGTCCCAGCTCTCTGCAGGTCATTCATCAGGTCCCTCCATGTAGTTCTGGGATTTTGCTCTCACCGTTCTTCATGATCATTTTGACGCCACGGGATGAGATCTGAGTTTGCTTGTGTTTTTTTTTTGGGGCCCCCAGATCGAGGGAGATTATCAATGGTCTTGTATGTCTTACATTTTCTTACAATTGCTACCACAGTTGATTTATTCACACCAACCTGCTTGCCTATTGTCGATTCACTCTTCCCAGCCTGGTGCAGGTCTACAATTATCTTCCTGGTGTCCTTCAACAGCTCTTTGGTCTTGGCCATGGTTAAGTTTGGAGTCTGACTGTTTGAGGCTGTGGACAGGTGTCTTTTATACAGATAGCGAGGTCAAACAGGTGCCGTTAATACAGACAACGAGTGGAAGACAGAAGAGCTTCTTCAAGAAGATGTTACAGGTCTGTGAGAGCCAGAAATCTTGCTTGTTTGTGGGTGACCAAAAACTTATTTTCCACCATAATTTACAATTAATTTCTTTTAAAAATCCTACAATGTGATTTCCTAGATTTGTTTTTCTCATTTTGTCTCTCATAGTTGAAGTGTACCTATAATAAAAAATACAGACCGCTCTTCTTTCTAAGTAGGAGAACTTGCACAGTCAGTGGCTGACTAAATACTTTTCTGCCCCACTGCAGCATTGTTCGGTAGATATGTTCGCATAACATCCAGATCGCATAATACAGTGCAGTTTCAGACTGTATTGTAGACATTAAGCAACAGCCATACCTGTGCTGTAATCAGTTTTTCCAGCTGTCAATTCAGCCTTTACTGACAGCACTTCCAGACGTTCAATGGTCACAAGGAGAAAGAGAACTGAAGCTACAGCATTACTGACTCAGCCTAGTGAGTGTTGTGATGTATTTTAGCGGACAAAGCAGAAGATGAGCTACATGTCTAGGACCACTTGAAAAGATTAGGGATATTACAGCTTGCATAGAAGCGATATATAAAGACCTTGCTTTGTGGGAAATGTTCTCAATGCGATATGTACATCCTTACTCTGATTTCAATTGGTTTATTTTGTCCATGCACGCAAATGTAGTGTGGGGAACTATTCTGGAAAAGGCTATGAGAATCAAACAACTGGCAGGTCTGCTTATTCTAAGAGATTTCGCTTACTTTGGGCTCATTTCATGTTTCTCATACGGGATCTAGCAACCGTGGAATTAAACGCAGCACACGTGAAATGACTACCAAACACATTTGGAGAGACGAAACAGTGCATGCTTGAGGAAATGTAAAATTTCATTATTTAATAATTAAAGTTTTAAGTTTACATCAAATCCTTTTGTGAGATTATTGGCTGGCTGCAAAGCAGAAATCCCATTTCTCCCCGAGTCATGTAAACCCAGAGCTTTCCCATTATCTGATTACCTAAGTGCATCTAAACTTGATCGGATTACTGACTAACTATGATTTTCTGCAGCTATCAAATTATTAAGTAAATGCACTCAATGCGACATCAGTCTGAACAGTCAGATCGGAAATCATCTAACATTTTCATCAGCAGTTTCAGCGTACTGCAGGAATCTTTCTTGAAAGCCATGTAGGACATCCTGGAGCTCATCTGCTTGGAGCAGCATGAAGTAATCAGGCATGAAAACATAACTGACTTCACAAAACTCACGGACAATCGAACAGAGGACTGGGCAAAGCTAAGCAATTTAACCAGTGTGTGGTAAACTCCTACTGCTGCTGACTAATTTTTAGTGATATGGATTGCCATAAATGTTTCCTGCTCCTTGAACCAAGTTGCTCGTATTGACGGTTACACATTGCCTTTTACATTCTGATGTTTCCTTTGTCTGTAAACCTCCCATATCACGGTCACACCACACCTACTCTTGAATCCAGACAGCTCTCTCCACAGAAACCCAAAATACTGAGTCTTTCGCTTCCTTAAAATCACCATTTCTGAGTGTCTGAGTCACTATTTGCTGTAGTTTAATGTGAAATCTCCACTGTACGATCCATTTTTGTTGTTTACGTCTAAGAGGGTGTGCCAGATGACTAATTATTCTTCTGTGCATGCAGCGGAGTTCAAGAACATAACCTGTTCAAATTTGTGTTGGACACGAGCCATATTAAAATGAAACTGTGAAAGACCAGTTAAAAAAAAAAAAAAAAAAATCAGATTTGGGCCAAGTCAGAACTGAGCTCAAGTCTGATACGAGCTGCTAGTCTAAACACAGCCAAGTGTAACTGGTCTGTTCAAATTAGGTTTTGCTTTTACAGTACTTGGCACGGACATCGAGAGACTGTGACAACAACATGAATGAACTCCAGTGTGATATAGTACCTTAGACTGGAGCAATGAAGCAGTGTAATGTCTTCTGTCTTAAACCCAAGTAAAAAGTAAGTACAGGTAGTCCTCGGGTTACGACGTTTCGTGGTTACGACACATTTCCCATTTACTGTATATATAGCCTTGTTTCGACTTAAGTGGTTTTGCGTCGTAAACGTCATAACGCGAACTTCGTGTTTGGTGTGCGCGGCGGAAGAATACAAGGTTACGCGGCTCGTTTTTTGATAATTACTGTGTTAGGATAGGTGTTAGGATAGGATAAGTGCTTACAGTATGTTATTTACGTACAATATGTACGTATGTTCCGACTTACACCGAAAATCGGTTTTACGACGCGACGTAGGAACGGATCAACGTCGTAAGTCGAGGGCCCCCTGTAGAGGCAAAAATAAGGGCTCATACCTGGACACTGCCCTTATACAAATCAGAAATCCATTATGGAATCTCCATGTATAAACCGCTAACTGTTCCATTCTAGAGTGGACAGGCCTGTATCGTCACCATAGCGACCGACCTAGATACACCAGTAAAAACTGACTAGTCGGAATTACTGCTGTGCCTGTATAAAAATAAATAAATTTTCGCAATATACTACATGGATTTTCAGCTCAAAATACTGATTTTCTGAAGGAAGAGATATCATGGTTTAAATGGGGTAAACTACAATAAACTTGTAGACGTCACAGTACAGTGTTTTCACTCAGTTTGTCGATGAATTATAATGTACCGTATTTTGGACCAATAAGGCGCAATTAAAATCTTTCATTTTCTCAAAAATCGACAGTGCGCCTGTATTAAATGCGGTGCGTAAGTATGAATCATTTCTGGTGAGGCCTTCTGACCTACAACCGATGGTAGATGGTAACACGGCGTCATTAAATCTTGTCAAAATGTTTTAGCACGGTCTTTGGGAAGTAGAAGCGTAAAGAACCTTAGTGCGCGCATAGCGGGGTAATAAGGTATGTGCTCACCATTACGGTGGTGCATTCATTCATTATTTCGAAGCGGATTTCAAACACAAACGGCTATCGGTCACGCAGTTACAAAATGGACATAGAGCAGCGCGAGAGGAATTCCAATTAACAATCAATGGTACGGAATTAGTGGAGGAAGCAGGAAGGACGCCTGAACCAGGTAAAGACCAAAAGGAGTTTCCGAGGGAAACGTAGATGTTTGTTTCATTTCATGACGTCTTATAACCCGGTGGCGCTTTTATGGTCCGGGAAAATACGGTAGGTAATGGATGCATTACGGCTATCACATTGTAACATAATGCACAATCACTGCATTTCAGCTGTTAGATTATCAGTAACGATGGACAAAAAATCGCCACTTATACTGTAATAGCATCATATCGCCAGTGATGTGATATAATTAGTATTCGTGCTGTGTCTTGTATCGTGAAGTTCCTTCCCAATTTGACACTTAACTGTAGCAAAAACAACACTGAAGGTTTTTATACAATACAGAGACACGGCAAAACACATGCAAGAAAGAGTCAGCAAGTCTTCTCACTTGAAGTGCAGGTCCTTCTTAAAATGTAAAGTGTGTTCAACGATTGCCAGTGGTCTTCACTCTTGTCCTCAAACAATCTTGCTGAGTGGGAAGTAGTACGTCGTGCTATCCTCTCAAGATCATTCAGATAACTAAAAAAAACACACCACCACACACACACACCACACACACACACACACACACACACACACACACACACACACACACACACACACACACACTTTGAAGATAAATGGCTGTAGATGTAAATAAATCATTAACAAAAGCAGCAATAGCCACACAAGAGGCTTAGATCTGGACTATGCCTCTGCTTCACCCACTTTCTTCACACACAGATATGGAGACACACCTCACGAGATAAGAACTACACAGTACACATTTTACTGCACTGTGAAATTTTTTATTGCTCAGCACCAACCAAACAGGAGCTGGAATTGAATCAGAATTTAAACAGCATGAAGACATTTTGCCCCACTGCAGTTGGCAGTGCAGTAGGAGCATGATCTCTCTCTCTCTGTGGACCAGAAATAACCCTGTTAGTTCAGTCAGCCATCTCTAACAGACACGCTACAGTCCTGCACACTTCGCTAAGTGAGACCATTTCTATGGCAACGTTGGCTTGCTCCCTCCCCCTTTTGTTCCTGCTCTCATTTATCACACTAGCTGTTTATACACGATACTTGTGCTTTCATGACGGGAACTGAATAAGGCCATGGTTCAGAAAAGCAGAGTTCGGCAGGGATTGGTGAAGAGCCTAAATATGGAGATCTTTAAATCTAAAGCAGATTGGGTGAGTATCAGTCAGAGTAAACAGATAAAGCTGAGCCCTTCACTTTTAAAGGGTGAACATTTATGATGCATGTATTCGTCAGGTTAAAAAAAATAAAATAAAATAAATCATAGTAACAATTTTATCCTCCTTTATTCCATTACACACCAATCGGCGATAACATTAAGGCCACCTCCTTGTTTCTTCACTGTCCATTTTATCAGCTCCACTAACCATATAGGGGCAAGTTGTAGTTCTACAATTACAGAGTACAGTTCATCTGTTGCTCTGCATGCTTTGAGAGTCCCCTGTCCCCCTGTTCTTCAATTATCAAGACCCCCACAGATCAGGTACTGTTTGGCTGGTGGATCACTCCCAGCACTGCAGTGACACTGATGTGGTGACTTGCTCTACTTTACACACGTCTACCTTGTTGGACCACATTGTAGATGCAGAGATTACATCTCATTTGTCGTTGCACAGTTGGTGTTAGTCATCCTCTAATCCTTCATCAGTGTTTCAAAGTAAAATCCCATAGTGACGAAGCTAGGACTGGGCGATATCTCGAGTTTTAGATATATCGGTATATTTTCGTACGAGATATGTGATGAGACAACATCGTTTATAGCGATATAGTTTATGTTGCGTTAATATTAAAGTCGCAGAGATGCCAGTTCGCCTATTCTCCTCGCCCTGTCTACATCTTGCACAAGTTCACCATCCCGATTCAGAGGCTGCATCCTTCAGAGGCTGCATTTGAAGACCAATTGTGTCACAGCAGTGCACAAGTTTTCATAGACTACTTCCTTCGAAGGATGCGGCCACTGGATTGGGACGCAGCTCCTGTAACGCTCCGCCCCACTCCATCACTGATAAGCCCTGCACACTCCAACGAAACAGAGCAACACAGACAGAAAGATAGAAAACAGTAGCTCAGAAATTTGGAGATGTTTTGGATCCAAAGTCAGATGAGCAATAGGAAAATGTATTTTGTACAAAATGCAGAAAACAAGTTGTAAACATAGGGTCGAGCACGACTAATCCCTTCCACCATTTACAACCGCGCTACAAAGTGCAATATGAAGAGCGGCTAAACAGTGCACTGCCACTCAGACCATGAATCCTTTTCAGCCTCCTGCCCCAAAACAGTTACAAATCTTATGATGCTGTGCTGAGTCTTATGAAAGAAAACCTGAGAAGTGGAGCAGCTTTACTAAAGCAGTGCCCCATCCTATAGTTAAAGGGGTTTTCTGTGTCCCAGCTGTGGAAAAGGATGACTTTATGCAACTGCTAAAAACTCTTGACCCAATACAGTCGAACATGCTTTGCAAGAGTACTGTCCAAAATGTATACTAAAGTGAGAGTCCGTCCTGTCGCTCGGCTAATATTGTCAAAGTAATGCAACTGAACATGCAGCGTTTTGGTCACAGGCTTCATTTGGCCACTAATAAGTGCAATATTGAATTCATTGTTTTGAAATAAGAAAAAAAATACATTACTATCCTAATGCTCAGTAAAAACTTTGTTTACAGTAAGAACCACAAGGTTTATACGCCATTGACCACAAGTTAGTCTATTTGAAACTTCTATTTGAGACTTATAGCTACCACTTCTGAAATTGAAACTGTTTCATAAACTATCAGATCTATTGGAAGCGTGTGTGCATGTTAGACTTTGAGGTTGGTAGTGAATGACAGATGCTTCGAGATATACATTGTGTATATGAATTGGGATATGAATTTTAGTCCATATTGCCCAGCCCTAGATGAAACCTTCATAAACACTGTAGGTAAGTCAGCATATAGAAAATACACTGACGAAGCACTTTGTTAGAAACACCTGTACACTGACTCATTCATGCCATCAACCATCAGAATAGTGAAAATGTGATCTCAGTGATTTTGACCGTGACCAGTGATTTAGTTGGTGGCAGACAGGCTCATTTCTGTAACCGCTCGTCTCATGGATTTTTGACGCCAAACTCCCTGGTGTTTACACAGAATGGTAGAATAAAGACAAAACAACCAGTGTCTACAGACAAATAGACAGACTGGTTCAAATGGACAGAAAGGTTACAGTAACTCAGATGAGCACTCGCTACAACTGGGGTGAGCAAAAGCCCATACTGGATTCCAGTGCTGTCAGCCAAGAATGGAAAACTGAGGGTGCAGTGAGCACAGGCTCACCAAAACTGGACAGCGGAAGACTGGAA
The DNA here is from genome assembly GCA_025084515.1 of Ancistrus triradiatus. Lineage (NCBI taxonomy): Eukaryota > Metazoa > Chordata > Actinopteri > Siluriformes > Loricariidae > Ancistrus > Ancistrus triradiatus. The sequence goes on from JAJAGP010002708.1 coordinate 17,462, forward strand.
AAACATTTCTACTGAGGCACACAGATGGCCAGAATTTGGCTCCAACAGCATGAATCCAACCTCCATTGTGTCTTGACTCCAGACCAGGAGGTGGTGTAATGGTGTGGAAAATGTTTTCTTGGCACACTTTGCATCTGTTAATACCAATTAATCATCACTTGAATGTTACAGCCTATTTGAGTACTGTTCCTGACCATGTGCATCCCTTTTGTGGCACAATTTACCCATCTTCTAAAGCCTACCTGCAGTATCTTAAACTGGTTTCATAAACATGACACTTTCCAGTCATTGAACCTGAATCAAATAAGGCACATTCAGGATGTGGTAGAACAAAAGATCTCAGAGCAAGAAAATCTTGGAATTCTGGAAACCTGCAGGAACTGCGTGATGCAATCATGAATATCCTTAATCTTTAAACAAATAAAAGCATAGATCTAGTTTTGTTGGTGCAATGGATGGTTTATTCAGTCACACTAATGAAAAATAAATGCATAAGAAAGAATAAATGATTGTACCTACTGGTAGAGGCAGCGAGAGAGGTTCAGTCATGTTTTTACATTTATAGCGGGAGAGGTGTTGAGAGAGAACAGAAGGCAGAGCACCTGAGATAGAGCAGGTGCAATTTGCATACAAAGCAGAGGAACTAAGTGGGTATGGGATAAATGGATAATAGGAGGCATACTTACGAAAGGTGCTGAGTAGGTACATGAGCATCACTGTTATACAGGTAATCGGAGTGATTATTTTGCTTTAAACAGCCCCAGAAATCCAAATACCAATTTCTGCTGGCCATTTTTTAACTACCAGGTGTACCCGTCTAAATTCCAGTATCACTGTGAATATGTTTAACTAGGCATATATACTGCCCTCATGTTCTCCATCTGCTGGATAACATTACAACCATTCACTGGGCTGCAGATTGTTAGTGCGCTATAAGGTTGCTGATGGCCGAGTGTGTGTGTCATTATCGTGACTCTGTGATGTGACCTCACTGCGGCCAACACATCTCCCTGTTAGCAGTAACAGATGGAGTTAACATTCCAGAGAACCCCTGTCTGAAACTGGCATAAACTGTGCTCTCAAGGTTTACTTCAATAAGTCATTTGCCAGTTTTTTAGAAAAGCCTTTGTTAAATAGCAGGTTGTGCTTGTTTTTGTGTCCACTCACTAGGCAGCAGAGTCGTTCAGCTGATACTCTCTGGAGCGACCAAAGCAGCCCTGCACCCCACTGTCAGCCCACAGTCTGCGAATCACGTTGGCGAGATCGTCTGGAAGGATTCCCTGCTCTTCTGCTGCCGCAGACAGGGCAAAGAGCTGCCTTGCATCATCCTACATGCAGACACAGACACAGTCATTACCTTTCTGAAAGACTGAATTTGAAAATAAACCATATGTAAGGGAAGAATGGTTTTATTGTAATTACAAAACATTTTTCATAGTTTCCATCAGAATTATGCTGGTGAAATTAAACAACTCTGGGATTCCATGTCCCAAATATCCCAGTCTAAACCCTGCTGACTGATTACCCTAGGACAGATTTCATAGAAACCCTTACTGATTGCTACTAGTGGGAATGAGTTTACAGAGATGTCAGGAGAACACCAAGTATCCCTGCATGGTAATGACTGAGAAGCTTCAGCTAGGAAGCCTGAGGACAGGGATAAACTTCAACAGTCTCCATCTGTACACTGCTTTAAGTATGACTCCACACACTCTCGTTTCCATAATGAAATTTACATTAACTAATTTTGCTGTGAATTTGCTACATTATTGCAAACAAAATACATCTGCATGATACAAAGTGGAGATATGAGATTAATTTCTTGAGCCTCACTACCCAATGCATAAAGATTGCAATGCTAGTCGTGAATCATCTCTTATAAGTGCCAAATATGCACCTCTAAAATATGTCTATAATTTATGTTGTTACATTTACAATGCAGACTTTAGTGAGACTTTGGCAGAGGAAAGCATAAAGAGTAAGCACTTTTTTTGTGGGTCAAACTACTTTATGTAAGTAACTCAAAGTTCACATATCAGTATTTTTGTTTAGTTTATTTAATGCCGCTCTTCAGCATCAACGGCCATTCAGTGACAGACAAGGTTACATCAACACTCAAGGTTCTATAAAAGCTAGTAACACACACACCCACCCACCCAAAACCGGAGCACCCGGAGTAAACCCTTGCAGACACAGGGAGGACCCAGATCGCTCCATCTGGTTCTGATCAAAACTGGGACATTCTTACTACGAGGCAACAGTGGTTCCCACATCCACCATGCCACCCGCATATCGGTATTATTAAGCACTGCTGACAGAACGTGACTGCCTTCAAATTATATCAACAATATTGCTGGTGTGGTTTTCAAATATACTGCTGAGACCTGCAACTAAATAGTCACTTTAATTAGAGAGCGTGTTCCACAAACAAAAAGATACCAAACTAGGGGTACTACATTTAAATGTATAACAATATGCAGGTATGCAACAACCGCATTACATTCTGTGTAACAGGTTGATGACCGAAATTGACGTTGAAAAGACGTTATCAATGTCACAGACTTAAATGTTAATATCAAAAGAATTTTCCAAAGAAACCTGTATGCAAATGGTATGTAAATTAATTAGAGATACCGGAGAGAATTTAAAAAAAAAAAAAAAGGAAATTCACAGCAAGTATAGAAAATCCAGTAATGTATTGTTATGCCTCTGTGTAAGGGAAAGCTGTAAAACTTAAGAGGACGGCATGATGGACCTGACATTTGTTTGACTGAGCCAAAAAATGCACTGATAAACAATATAACAACCTGGAAAATCAGTCAAAAAGTAAATGTGAACCAGTTTATATAGTTAAAAAGCAGTCAAAGCACTGCCAATCTGATATTGTAGGGTCCTTAATCAAGGCCCTTAACTAAAGATTGCTTGGATTGTACTGACTGCAAGACTGTATCATCTGGATAAGAATCTCCCAAATCACCAAATGTAAATGCTGCTGGGATTATCAGCACAATTCACTCTGGGTTTTTCGCAAATGCAGATATTACATACAATGAAAATAATCCAGATGGCTTAATGTAATTTGTTTTAGATTTTGGATAGCAGAGTACAATTTGCATGGGCGCTGCCAAAAACAATAATTACTGATGTGCATGCTAGGCTCTTAACGTTTAAAAATATGATTATTTATTCATTTGAATGAATTAACGTGGCACTATTGCTCTGGCACCATTTGCACCCACACCTACATTGAGAGGCACAGTTACAAAGGAAGGGATTCATCTGTTAACTTGACAGTACCAGAGAGACAGTACCAACCGGTGCTACATTTTCTCCATTATATTTCCTTACATTTTTTACGTCTTCGAGGGGGAACAAACACAAAACAAAAAATACCCCTTAATTTTGGATACTTTTTACTTTTTTTAATGCATAAATTCAGATTTCTTTTCACTTACTTAATTTCTATTTATTTTCTGGGTTGTGCTACCGGTTTCCTAATACTGAATTTTAAATGTGTGAATATGATCTGAAAATCATAAAATTTGTGTTTATAATATAAAATTATCTAGTACATTTTTCACAAGATTAATTACTCCTAGTCCAGTAATGTTTTAGATGAATACTTTTAAATTGTTTACATAATATAATGTACTATTCATATTTAAAATAAAATGTTAATAATAATAATTTTAAATAAAATTGTTAATTTTTAAATTGTAATGTTTTATTTTAATACTTTAATATTCATGAACTATATTAATACTTAATATTTTTGTAAGTAATTTTTGTTAGTGACATGTTTTGCTACTCTATCTCTGGATAGCACCAATTTCATTCTTCTCTCCCCATGCACTGTAAATTCATATTGAAATGCAAATTTTAGGCTATTAGTCTTGCCATTTATTCATCCTTAAAAACAATTTGACAGGTATAGGTAAGTCTATCTATTCTTCACTGTTTTCAACTAAGTTGCACTGGTTTTATTGAAGACCATAATGAAAGTTTCTTACCGCTCTGGCCGAATCACCATATTCTATTTTAAGGTTGCTCATGGCTTTGATGATGGCCATGATGGACTGGATGGTGTTACTGTAGACCACAGCTCTGTACTGCTTACATTCGTCTTCAGAGTAGCCATCTTCATGGATGATTCTGAAATCGACCAAAGTTTAAACACGCATCAGACATGGAACAGAGAAATTCAATACGTGCTTTGAAGTCTTGAAAGATCGGAGCAGTGGTGTTTATACAATGCTGGATTCAGACATTAATTAAATGAGACATTACAAGGAAACATCGTTCTAAATGTTTGCTTGCTATGAGAGAAAAATTACAATGCAGTGCTGTTTGAGCTCAAAGCTTCAATCTTGGCAAACCTCTCTGTGGGTTTAGAGAGAAAAGCATCACAACATTAAACAAACCACCAGTTCTGTAAAACAGTCCTAATACAAAGCTATATGCCATGTTTGTTTGTGGCAACATACACGTAAAATGAGATAATGGCTAATCTAGACTTAACTGGCCAAACTCTACCTTTGTCATCCATCCAAACAGCTGAAAACCTGTGGGGGGAATGACCAGATGAGCTGTTATTTTGCTTCTGTAACCTTTTATGTGACCTGGAGCCACCAGAGCAAACTAATGTTCATGAAAGCTGTTCTACAGCTGATGTTTCTCTTTCAGCAAAATAATCTTGGTTCTGAGCTTTCCACTGAGCTTTCTCACGAAGGATGGATCTGAAGCCTGACCGCCTCAGAGAAATGTGAATTATTAAACCATTCAAGGCCATGTGTGCATGTCTGCATGCACGTGTGTTCCAGTGTAATCAGCCTTTCAACTGCATTTAATGCAATATTTAAAGTCCTTAGAGACAAATTAAACAGACAGCAAATGACCAAGACAGCAGTACACATTTCAAATATACAGCACGATTTATTTACAATTTATTTACAGCTTCAATCTGTCCATCACTTCAGACCATTAAACTGCTTTCATTTATTCAACATGAACTACCTGCAGACGTTTCATAACACCCATCACTGTAGGTCTTTATATTTTAATACAATATGCACAGTCACTAGTGTCGAGGATAATTCAGTCAGCACAGCCAACAATGTCTAAATTGTCCGGGATGATTAGAGCATTCAGTTGGAACCAATTTGGAAAGCAGTATATTAATATCCTGTGCATAGGCAGACCTGCAGTCACTTATCTTGTATAAGTGTATAATGGAAGGCGAGTTTGAGAAAGTAAATGTTTTTAAGTACCATGTTATATAGGGCGATCATTTCACCCATGCAGATGTTCTGTTGACTCAAACACTTAACTAGCTGGGGAGAGTGAACATTTCCTGTAAATGAAATGTGCAAAAAGGCCAGAATGCACCAAATTGAAGCTGTAGCAAGAGCCATCTGGAAATTGTGGTTGTGCTCCTTGCCGAGGCAAAATGAAATGGAAGGAAAAGGCTTTGACCCCTCCTGTCTCATTCATCATGCTGCTGAACTAGAGTGAACCTGGCAACTTCAATTTATTTGGATTTTATTGTTATTTAATTCATTAGAGAGGAGCCAGTGTTCATTAATCATGGGAACAAGATGCATTTAGCTAAAAGCACAGTAACAAACGACAATGGTGTGGACATGTGCAGTATCTGGAAACTGCTGAGCTAGAGAGGAAATGAAATGCTGTTCTGAGATATTCAGCAAGATGACATAAAAACACGACCACCGTAACTCTGTGATGTCATTACAGAACATATCTCCACATAGAAATAAAGAGAGCTCACATTTACAGGAATGGACCCCGCCCCCCCTTTTTTTTTTTCAAATACATACAAACAGCTGTCAGAGGTGAGTTTTATATAAAAGTGCTAAAACAAAAATGTGTCCCACACAAACTACCTAAATGCTAAATCCAAATAACCTTTTTCACAGAATTTCCCTATGGCCCATATTTTTTTTTTGTATATTTTCCAATGGCCTAGCATATACAACCCCAAATCAGAAAATATGTGGTAACGAAACATCCAAATAAAAAGGCAGTTTCTTACATTTACTTTGACTTTTTCTTCATTTCAGGCAGTACAACCAAAGATATTAATGTTTTGTCATTGTGCAAGTTCTCCTACTTACAAAATAGATGTCTGTAATTTTCCAACATAGTAAAAAACAAACAAAACACCAACTATGAGACACAAAATGAGAAAGAAAGCCAGGAAATCCACATTGTTGAAGTTTTAAAGAATTAATTGTACATTATGGTGGAAAATAAGTATTTGGTCAATAACAAAAGTTCAATCAACACTTGTAACACACCCTTTGTTTGGCAATGACGAGGTCCAAAACGTTTCCTGTAATTCTTCAAACCAGGTTTGCACCACTGTAGCGGTAAATTTTGGCCCCTTCCGCATGCAGTCTCCTCTAGAGCAGTGATGTTTTTTGGGGCTGTTCACTGTGCAACATTGACGTTTCAACTCCGTCCACACATTTTCTATAGGGTTTGAGGTCTGGAGCTGGCTAATGCCCCCTTCAGTACCTTGAAATGCTTTTTTACGGACCACGCCTTTCGTTGCCTGAGTGGTGTTTTTGAGATCATGTCATGAATCATTTTTTGATGACCCCACGGGATGAATCTTGCTGGGGCCCCAGATCGAGGGAGATTTTCATTGTCTTGTAGGTCCTTTCCCTTGTCTTACAATTGCTCAATTGCTCCGACAGTTGATTTAGTTCACATCAAACCTGCTTGCCTATGTAGATCACTCTACTCTTCCAGCCTGGTTCAAGGTCTACAATTTCTTCCTGGTGTCTTCGCGCTCTTTGGTCTTGGCCAATGGTTGAGTGTGGAGTCCTGACTGTTGAGGCTGTTGGACATGTGGCTTTCATACCGAACACCGAGGTCAAACAGGTGTCATTATACAGGTAATGAGGGAGGACAGAAGAGCCTCTCAAAGAAGAAGTTCACAGGTTCTGTGAGAGCGAATCTTGGCTTGATTGTGGGTGACAAAATACTTTTTTCTCACCATGAATTTACAAATACTTCTTTAGAAATCCTATAATGTGATTTCCTGAATTTATTTCTCATTTTGGTCCTCTCATATTGAAGTGTACCTATGATGAAAATTACAGACCTCTCATTCTTTCTATTAGGAGAACTTTCACAACATTTTTTGCCCAATTGTATATAATACAGCTCCATTAATGCATATAATGCCTTATACAATGTGGATTTTCTGGGGGTCTGGAACAGTTTAATTTACATTATTCCTTATGGGGAAAATTTGCTTGGTACTCATTGTGTTTAGTTCTGAACAAACCTTCTAGAACGCATTAACAATGGGAACCAAGGTACCACTGTACATCCACTCAGATGTCTGAACATGATCTCTGACGCTAACTTATGTTACGTTGATAATCCATGTCAAGGAAATCTTTAGATCCATGGATTATTTATATGGTCAGAGCAGCCACCAGATTTGGCACAATTTTACAGAACAGGCTGAACACTATGGCATACCCACTTGCTCCAGTCCCCTGGTTCACAGAATGTGAAATAGATACCCATCTTCTCCATTTCCTTTAAAGATGCTCCAGCATTCCACCTCAAACCATTCTCAGCATTAATGTGAATATGAAGACTAAGGAAAGGAGTTTAAGTCTTTGCTGCCTCAGTTTCTTCACTGGATGTATGTTACTGAATTTCTGTATTTTGTTGATATAGTAGAATCCATTCATTCTGCAGTTCCATTGGCTGTCACACAACTTCAACATACAACAACCACAGTTGGTAAGGTGCTGTTTTCTTGAAATGCTAAACTTACTGATTGTAATAGCCAAATTGTTAAATCACGGTTTCACCTCACCATAGCAATCGATTCCAGAATGCCACAGTCTTAACCCAGTGTTTTACAAACTTCAGACATTGCCTTTTGTGATGAAATCTCAGGTAAGCTCGCCTGATTACGATTGCTTGCAGATTGCACTTGTGCAAGCTCCAATGTGCGTGTGTGTGTGTGTGTGTGTGTGTGTGTGTGTGTGTGTGTGTGTGTGTGTGTGTGTGTGTGTGTGTGTGTGTGTGTGTGTGTCGTTTTAACAGCCAACTGAGCTCCTTCGGCTATTTCTTGGTTAGTATTTGATTGGAGAAAAAAAGCTCCACAGTGGATTCAGCAAATAAACAGTAAAGATAAAATTTGAAGAGAAAGCAGGGTGCTTAAATTTATCCAATTGGAATTTTCTCTATTTCTGCAAAAATATGACCTAAAATAATGAGATTTTCACAGAAGTCGCAAAAGTAGATATTGAGAATGCAATTAAACAAACAGGTATGTCAGGTTGTTTCAATCAGTTAGATGACACTCGGTGCGAGTGGCACCCTGTTGTGTTTCGAGAACAGAATCTTCTATCAAAGACGGTTAGTGCTTAGGAGTTTTTAAGCTAAGTTAGAAGCTCTCAAAGAGGATTCTTATGAATACGGGATCTATCAAAGTCATCTTCACAACATGTTTGTGGATGTGCATTTTGGCACAGACAAAGCAGACTTCTGAGGTCATCAGACTGGAAAAGGTTACAAAAGCATATTTAAAGCTGTTGGGGCTCCACCTACCCACAGTCAGATAGACTGTGTACAAATTAAGGAAATTCAAGAGCACCATTATCCTAGCCGGGAGTGTTCGACCAAAGATCACTCCAAGAGCAAGATCTAGCAAGATGATTTGAGCCTATCCTGTTCCATCTGGGCTAGAGGTGCTCATTTTCATCTGTGGAACAATGCATTGTGCATTACACCAGTAAATTCTAAAGGAAACGCCAGGACATCTGTCTCTGAACTGAATCTCAAGACAATGACCCTAAGCACATATGCTGTTCTACCAGGGAATGCTTGAAGAAGAATAAAGTTGATGTTTTGGAAAGGTCAAGTCAAAGCCCTGACCTTAATCCATTAGAAATGTTGTGGAAGGAACCGAAGTGATCAATTCATGTAAAGAAACAGGACTGAACAACAGTTAACTGCTGAATAAGAACATAACACCAGATACTGACAGCAAGAGTTCACATACTCTTGCCACTCACATATGTACAGTGGTGCTTGAAAGTTTGTGAACCCTTTAAAATTTTCCACATTTCTGCATAAATATGACCTAAAGCATCATCAGATTTTCCCGCAAGTCCTAAAAGTAGATAAAGAGAACCCAGTTAAACAAATGATACAAAAATATTATACTTGGTCATTTATTTATTGACGAAAATAATTCAATATTACATATTAATGAGTGACAAAAGTATGTGAACCTCTAGGATTTGCAGTTAATTTGAAGGTGAAATTACAGTCAGGTGTTTTCAATCAATGGGATGACAATCAGTTGAGTGTGCACCCTGTTTTATTTAAAGAACAGGGATCTATCAAAGTCAACACATGTGTGGAAGTGTATCATGGCACGAACAAAGGAGATTTCTGAGGACCTCAGAAAGAGAGTTGTTGATGCTCATCAGGCATGAAAGGGTTACAAAACCATCTCTAAATAGTTTGGACTCCACCAACCCACAGTCAGACAGATTGTGTACAAATGGAGAAAATTCAAGACCATTGTTACCCTCCCCAGGAGTGGTCGACCAACAAAGATCCAAGAGCAGGGCGTGTAATAGTTGGTGAGGTCACAAAGGACCCCAGGGTAACTTCTAAGCAACTGAAGGCCTCTCTCACATTGGCTAATATTAACGTTCATGAGTCCACCATCAGAACAACACTGAACAACAATGGTGCGCATGGCAGGGTTGCAAGGAGAAAGCCACTGCTCTCCAAAAAAAAATAAAAATAAAAATAAAAAAAAAAGAACATTGCTGCTTGTCTGCAGTTTGCTAAAGATCACGTGGACGAGCCAGAAGGCTACTGGAAGAATGTTTTGTGGACAGACGAGACCAAAATAGAACTTATTGGTTTAAAAGAAAAGTTCTAAAACCTTATCCCATCTGTGAATCATGGCGGTGGTAGTATCATAGTTTGGGCCCGTTTTGATGCATCTGGACATAGGAACCTTTAGAATCCTCTGATACAATGAACTCTGAATTATATCAGAGGATTCTAAAGGTTCCTAAACTTTTGCACAAAGCTGTACATTTATTTGACATTTATCAAATATAAAACACTACAGATTACATTTAAAATTTTGTGCAACGTGGTTGTCCTTGTAATTGAAGGGTTGTTTTGTAGTTTCATAATAACTATCTATTTAGAAAATCCCCAAAGATCTGCAAAGTCCTAAACTGATCTATATATATATATATCTATATATATATATATATATATATATATATATATATATCTATATATAATATATATAATATATATTATATATCTATATATCTATATATATAAACAAACACATAGAAAGTGAAATAAAACTAAAGTTACAATTTAGAGCAAGAACAAGACAAGAGACTTACTTCATCTGCTTCACAAGGTACTTTTCCCAGGACTCGCCGGCAACCTGGAGAAATAAAAACAAATGAAAAGAAAAAAAATTAATCAAAAGGAAACCCAACTTAAAAATACTCAACTTTACATTTTTGCTTTTAATTAACCAAGACCCTGAAACACAACTGAGTATATTCAGATTCTGCTTATGTTAGATTTAATAATGTAATCAATAGCAGCTCTTTAAAGGTTCTGTTGTCTCATGTCAAGCAGACATAAAAAAAAATAAAAATTAAAAATTAAAAAAGTCAACGCACAACCATCTTAAATGTGTGTTCACGCAGTAAACTGAGGTGCTTAAGATGCATAGGATATTACATGTTTGTATTAAACATTTCTAAAATTTCACACTGATTCTAACTCTGCCTGGACCATGCCGTTCTAAAATTACATCAGATTTTTCCCAACATATGATGTTACAGTAAACAATACTGTACTCCAAATTTTACTTCATAATTATTACAGATCCCTATGCTTTCTATTCATTTGTTCATTTATGTACTGGCAGCATATTCTTATTGTTCTGTTTTGTCAGGTGGTCACAAGCAAATCAACGCTGCAAATCCACATGTAGAGGCAGGAGTTAAAGAGCCACAGTCCTCGTTACGTCATCTTTGGACTAGAGATTGTTCCAACTCTGTTTATGTGTTCTGAGACTTTGTGCAAGTTACCCCTGTTTCAGCTTATGACATCTTGCTACTTATTTGCAACAAGTTGTAAATGGCGTTTGTATGCGCCCGTCCTACTTTAAGTAGTACTCCTTTGTTTGTCCCCCCACTATCTGTATATTCTCTCTAACCTATAACTATATAAACTGGTTCTCATTCACTTGTTGACTCCGTTTCATCTGACTGATCTTCCGTATTGTTCATAATAAAGTTTGGTAGCCGTTTCTCAGATGCTGCATTTAATACCAGGTTTGCAAGGTCACACAAGAGAAACAGGCAACCAGGATAACAGAAACAAGCCCAAAAGAAGCAGTGTCTCATGGAATAAGTGGATCTGGGGACCAAGTTTGATTCAAAGCTAGCTGCTTTCGAGCTACGTTTGCATGAATGCGCAGACTGGGAAAACTGGTTGAAAGTATGATGAGTGCACGAGTACCTGAATAATCAGTTATCAGAAATCTGATTTAAAAAAAAAAAAATCTGAAATCTGATTATGATTGGATTAAGTGCATTGTAAACGCACTCACCATGCATTAATGGACATCATGCATGCCCATTAGTAAACTTAACACTTCTGCAAACACCTAAAAAAATCTTAAAAAAATCTTTGAGGAGCGTTTATGATAAGCACTACAAATGAAGTGTGGTTTCACTCGAGGGCCCTGAATTAATTAGACTTATTTTGAGAGCAACACTTAATGATGTAGTGTATAGAGAGAGCAAGTCAACGAGGAAAGGAACTGAGTAAGAGAGAAAATATGCATTTGCAGTCCCCCCTTGGTGTCCACCTGTCCCAGCAGTGTCACTGCGGATCGGTCAGGCTCATCAGTCACAGTGACAACAACAGAGGGCATCAGGCATGCTTGTCAGAACCTCACAGTTTCAGACTCTCATCCTCTCTGTCCTCCCCACAAACCCTAAATTCACCACAAAAACAGACAGCTAGACTCAACACATCAGTGTAAAATCCTACAGATAATAACAGAATCCAAAAGCAGACAGGGAGACAGGAAAGTACGTAAAAATGCTAAAAGGATAAAGCCTGTCGTAAAGTACAGTTCAGCCTTACTCCCCACTTATGATTCAGTGCAAACAGCGAGAAAAGAACCTGAACACGTTTGAAACTCGCTGCTTGCACAATGCTGTTGGCAGAACCCTCCTGAGTCAGTGTGAGAAATGCACCCCCCCTTCACTGCCATCTGGTAAACTAGAGTAACGATGCCCAACCAAATGCTAATTCATCCTACAAGACACTGAGAAACATTCTGGACTAATTCAAAGAGAAAAGCAGGAGCATATAGCGAAATAACACAGCAACGCTAGAAGTTGAATACATATTGGTACATGTTGGTTCATAAATCAACAGTGACAAAAAAGCAATACAGATCTCAACCCCTGAATTATGGAAGTGCTGCTCTTCACTCATGTTAGAGGCTTAATATAATATGAACTCCAAAAAAAAATACCTGTTTGCAGCTGTTTTTAAACAAAAACGTCAAATTTCAAATCGACAGCCAAAGGATCAACCCATTTTGGCTGCCAACAGCAAATTTCCAGGTAATTCTTTTTGGACATTTCCACACAACTGCCATATGAATACTGAACAGAAATACACTTCCATATCTACTGTACACATACTTAGAGGAATGACTAATTTACTTCATGTTATGCAAGTGGTAGAAGGATGAAGGTGTAAACTGTCGCACTGCATTACTGAAAACTGTAACTTGTTTCCATATACACAGTGGAGGAGGGGTAGGGGCAAAGTACATACGCCCTCATGGGAAACAGACGTGTTGCATCAGTGTTTACCAAAATAACTGAAAGAGGGCAAGGAAAAGCATGGCAAAAGGTTACTGAGACAGACTGAATGCATTTTTATGTGACAATCAGCTTGTTACAGTGTGATATATTCCAAAAACATATACTTATGACACCTATTACAATATCATAATTCAGAGGCGTGAAAGGCTCACCAAAACACCTCTTCAATTACTGACATCATTTTTTTATTCAAATTGTGCAGGTGGTCATAACTAACATACCAGACGGGTTTAACTTGATAGTGTAAAGCTGCAAAGCTAAGGATCTGGATACAGGAGTACAAACCACTACGGAAATAATTGCAGGCTGGTAGCAGAACCCTACACCTCTTCAATTGAAGTGAAAGATAAATCCTAGAGATTTCAGAGCTCAGATCACACATGGCACATTCTGAAACACTCAGTGGTTCAACTTTCACACTCACAGCCCAGGCACTTACTAGGATACCTTTACCATTAATGCCCTGTGTGTGTCACTCACACATTCAGCCATAACAAACTGTGGTAGCCTAGCGGTTAAAGTACTGGACTCTGGACCAGAAGGTCCAGGGTTCAAATCCCATCTCTGCCAAGCTACCACTGTTAGGTCCTTGAGCAAGACCCTTAACCCACAATTGCTTGGATTGTAAGACTGTACCAATTGTAAGTCACTCTGGATAAGGGCGTCTGCTAAATGCTGTAAATGTAAAAAAATCCCACATTTGGAACTAATTAAACTATGAGCATGTATCAGCTGCAATTTCATTTTCAGTGAGTTGTGGGCTTCATTTTTTTGAATCACTCCAATTTGCAGACAATTTTCCTCCTTTATCTAAGGATAAGTAGTAATAACAGCAATAATTCTCTCAGACTGTAAACTCTCATGTCATATACAAACAAACAAACAAACAAACAATAAGTGCTCAATGACAATAATCGGCCTTCTGTATCCACAGGTTCTGCATCACTAGAAACAACCAGCAACAGAAATAAACAAAAAAAAAACCCCACTTTGCTGAATCCACCCAAATGAGGTGACGTGTAGGTATACCCTGCTGTAACAATTTCACACGTCACCAGTCTCTCGAAAGCATGAGCTGTTTGAGCACTGTTCATCTCAGGTCTTGTTCCATCACATGTACAGACTCTTTTTTGACATTATTCCTTAAACATGGTATAACAGTACAACCTCAAATAAGAAAACATTGGAACGTTACGAAAAAAAAACCCTGCAGTGTGCCTTACATTTACTTTGACTATTAAAGAGACAGTATGAACCCAATATACTTCATGTGATGTTTTTTATCTTAATTTCATTTGTTAATAAATATCCATTACTGTATTTCAGGCCTGCAGCCCATTACACAAAGTTGGCAGGGGCAATTTAAGGCTAGTATGGAGGTTAAAAAATACATAGTGATGTGATTTCAAACAGGTAATATCAACAGGTGATTGTAAACATGATCTGGTACAAAAGCATGATCCACGAAAGCCTGAGTCTTAGAGGCACAGATGGGCAGAGGATCTCCAGTTCGTCCACAAATGCATGAGAAAATGACAGAATTGTTTAAAAACAATGTTCCTCAAAGAAAGATTAGAAGGGATTTATATATTCATCCCTCTATAGTGCATAATATAATGAAACAATTCAAGGAATCTAGAGGAATTTCAGTGCACAGAGCAACATGCAGCTGATACAGGTCTACAAACCAAGCAATTGTGGGTTATGGGTCTCGCTCAAGGTCCCAACGGTGGCAGCTTTCTAGAGCTGGGACCATCTGGTCCACAGTCCAGTACCTTAACTGCTAGGCTACCATAATCCATGAGCATAACTTAGAAAGGTGGGCATAAGGAATAATATCGCCACCTCACAGCAAGAAGGTCCTGTGTTCAATCCCAGGGAGGAGCAGCCCGTGTCCTTTGTGTGGAGTCTGCATGTCCTCCCCGTGTCTGTGTGGGTTTACTCCGGTTTCCTTCCACAGTCGCTAAATTGTCTCGAGACCTTCTTCACCATGCCCCCATTCCTAAGTTGTGCTCATGGATTGTGTGTGTGTGTGTGTATATATATATATATATAATATTATATTATATATATATCTAAATATATATATTATATATATATATATATATATATATATATAATCCCGTGTACAGATGAATCCTTGTATGGCTGAGATGGCCCCTGATGCTGATAGCAATGTTAAATAAACCAAACAAAATCATAACTAGATGTCCAACTTGTGTTCACCAAGTCTGCATTGTGTTGCTGTGGCTATTTAAAGCTACCGTAGTCCCAGTAGATAACTTGGCTGAACCTTACTGTTCCACAACAAAAAGGACAAAGACCCACAACTGTGGCCATTAAACATAATCACAAATATTTATCTCCCACAATAGCCTCCCATGAGAACAGGATTAACCCTCGAGTCCAATAACACCTCTCTAGAGACCTAAAATACAATGTTAATGTTCAGCAGTAGTGAGACCCAATAATTGATCTCAAAGGAACACTGTGGAAAGAATTAACTCATTTATTAATTATTTTCCTATTCTCTGCAAAACAGAAAACATGCTTTAATTGGATGTGATTAGGGTGTTTTGTCTATGCAGGAGGACTCTAATTAAAACTGTAAAAGCATTTTATTGTTTTATTACTTAACTGTGTCCATCGAGAGCAGGTGATACAGAGGTAGATAATTGAGCTCAGGTGAGGGGGAAAACAGAATCAACCACACTGCCTGCTCTAATTAACAAGTCATACAGGCAGCTAAAATGAAGTGTATTTGGAAGGGGAAGCCTTTCCACAGCTGCTGTGTATAATGTGTACTGAAAGTTTATATATGGTGTACTGATACTTATTGATGGCCTTCTGAAACACACGTGTGAGTGAGGAACTGAGCGATGGATGGACAGAGAGGCACAGAGAGAGGGCTGATTGTAGGTCTACATCCTACCGCACAAAGGCCTCTGTGAACTTTCTTGGCAAAGTGGACAAACCACTTCTGTTTAGCGTCATTTGGTTCACCAACAATAAGCATCTAAATGAGATCCCTACCAACCCCAACAGCAACTGGTGGACAGAGACGGCCAAGGCACCCATCTTTTTCACACAGACGAAGACCTCAGATGCCTTAGAGTCTCTAAATACCTGTACAGATTTACAGGAACAAGGAAGTCTAATGCACCAACAGGTACCAGCCTCAAAGAATTTGTCCCAACTACTGCTGCAAATGATTAAATTATTTAACAGCACAATTGTTGGTGTGTTACACAGCACAATTAAATTATTATTTTTTGGGGTGGTGGGTTACTCCTTTTCCACCAGAAGTAAATAGTTTATTCATTAAAATAGTACCATACAAAATTTAAATGGGTGGACAACATTAATTGCTCAAAAGAGATGCATCTGAGCTGACTCAGGCTGTTAATGTTCCTCATCAAACAAGAGCAGAGAGAATATATCCTGTTGATCCATCTGCCTTTCTATGTTTAGACATCTCCCCATAAGCTTTTAACTTTCAGCATGTAGAGCATGCAATAATGCACAGTAATGGCTGCAAACATCATATAAAACAATGCTCAAGAAACCAGTCGGAGAGGATTTGAGTTGTGTGACACTGTATTAAGGGTCCCTGAAGGGTGACGAGAAAATATCCCCCACACCATAAGCAGTCGGAACCGCTGATCCGAGACAGGATGGATTTATGCTTTCATGTTGTTTAAGCCAACTTCTGACCCAACCAGGCAACATTTTCCCAATCTATATGCCAGTTTTTGCGAACCTGTATAAATTGTAGCCTCAGCTGCCTGTTCTTAACTGACAAGAGTGGCACCTGGTGTGGTCTTCTGCTTCAAGGTTCGACATCTTGTGCTTGTGCTCTTCTACACCCCTCAATAGCAACGAGTGCTTATTTTAGTTACCGTTTCCTTTCTATCAGCTCAAACCAGTATGGCCATAATCCTCTGACCTCCGACATCAACAACACTTTTGCTCAGAGAACTGCCGCTCACTGGATATTTCTCTTTTTTTTTAATCATTCTCTGTAAACCCTAGAGATGGTTGTGCATGAAAATCGCAGTAGCAGTTTCTGAACTAGACCAGACTGTCTAGCGTCAACAACCCATTCAAAGTAACTTAAAATCCTCACTTTCTTCTCAATTTGATGCTTGTCTGACCTTCAGCAGGTCATCTTGACCATGTCTACATACCTAAATGTATTGAGTTTCTGCCATGTGATCGGCTGAATAAAATGGCCACGTGTGTATAACGACTCAGTTGCACATTTGAAGAACACAATGTTAAATGACGGCTAGTCTGTAGTTTTCAGGAACTATACAGATAACTAACCAAGCAGGGTTTCCACATGGGATTGAACCCAGGACCTTCTTGCCATGAGGATATAGGTAATACCCACCGAGTCACTGTGCAGCCCACTGTGAATAAGGTAAAATTTTGAAAGGAGGAAGTAAGATAGCACTCAAGTACAGTAGAAGCAACAGAAAAAGTCTGAATCTAAAGTCTTCAATCTGTCACAATAAAGTCAGACAGCATTATGCCTTTCAGCACAAGAAAAAAAAATCATTTGTGAATTACAGCCCCAGACTGAAAGCACTTATTTTAATTTTTATATCCTAGTTGTGGTTGGAGGGTGTGGAGCCTAACCTGTAATTCATGGGCCAGTACATCACTCAGGCTTCTGTTCCAGTGCCCAGCCTTCCCTCTCACAGACATAACTAATTATGCATTTGTGTGACAGCCGACCCAGATGGAAGGCACGACTGGGAATTGAACCCAGGTCAACCATGGTGGCGTGCTAGTGAATTGCTGCTGCACCACCCAAGTACAGATTTAAATCATGATATTTAATAGCATTGTTTTTAGATTTGAAGCTTGGCTCAACCTTGCCTATTATTTTCTTTTACCAGATGACTTTGTTGAGCTTTAAATGGGTTAGAGTATTCCCATAAACAGGAATTATGTATAAATCTCTGAATCAAAATAAGACTACTTGTATAATGACCACCTTGACTGAGTATATTTTAGGAGCTAAATATAAAGAAGCAAACATTCTAAGGAAAAAGCCAAAGCTATTGTTATAAGCTTTCGAGCTCCACATCTTCACTCCACCACTTTACATCCTAGCAACTAGACTAAGCCTGGGCTATTTCATGACAGTTATGTTTCTGTTGATAATACCGTTGACTCTCACTGGTAATGACCTAACATAGTGGTGGAATTCTGCTGTGGATCCGCTGTCCATAAGTGACTTGAAAAAACATTATGATTGAAAGGTTTTGAATTGATTTAAAGGTGGACTGTGGTAGCCTAGCGATCAAGATCTGGACCTATTGACAAAAGATCCAGGGTTCAAATCCACCGCTGTAAAGCCTTGTGCAAGGGCCTAACCCACAATTGCTTGGATTGTAAGACTGTATCAACTGTAAATCGCTCTGGATAACGGCAATCTTCCTGCTAATGCTGTAAATGTTTTCTCAATATCTCTCTAGCAAATTGCTTTCAAAGTTCTCCTCTACACCTACCACCACTAAACACTCCAAATCCAAAAAAAAAAAAAATAAAGAACATTGGCAGGGTGACCCTTCAACCACAAACTGCTATTAATAACGGAGAAGCCAACAATTCTCTTTACAACAACATAGCTTTACTTTGAAACCAATTTGCATGTATGCATTTGGCATGATGCTCCCCCACGCCCACTATATAATATATTTATATAGATATTATAATAGATATATCTATTTATATAATATAATTATATATATTATAGATATCTATATATATATATATATATAAATAGCATGTATACAAGTTACCTGATCTTTTTTCTGAGTCTGGACACTACCAGGTCCTCTTATTCTAAAGACTTTATTTCGGCTCTTTTTTCCATTGACTGGGGCATTTTGTTTACACTTGCGAGCTCTGGCAACTCCAGAATTAACCGTGCCATTGCATTAAACACAGTGCAACACCACAGTGTTGCTTGAAAGTTTTTGTGAACTCTTTAGAATTTTCTATATTTCTGCATAAATATGACCAAAACCATCATCAGATTTTTTACACAAGTCCTAAAAGTAGATAAAGAGAACCCAGTTAAACAAATGAGGCAACAATATTATACTTAGTCATTTATTTATTGAGGAAAATGATCCAATATTACATATTAGTGAGTGAAAAAGTATGTGAACCTCTAGGATTAGCAGTTAATTTGATGGTGAAATTAGAGTCAGGTGTTTTCAATCAATGGGATGACAATCAGGTGTGAGTGGGCACCCTGTTTTATTTAAAAAACAGGGATCTATAAAGTCTGCTCTTCACAACAGATTTGTGGAAGTGTATCATGGCAAAAACAAAGGAGATTTCTGAGGACCTCAAAAAGAGAATTGATGCTCATCAGGTTGGAAAAGGTTACAAAACCATCTCTAAAGAGTTTGGACTCCACCAATCCACAGTCAGACAGATTGTGTACAAATGGAGGAAATTCAAGACCATTGTTACCCTCCCCAGGAGTGGTCGCCCAACAAAGATCACTCCAAGAGCAAGACGTGTAATAGTTGGCGAGGTCACAAAGGACCCCAGGGTAACTTCTAAGCAACTGAAGGCCTCTCTCACATTGGCTAATGTTAATGTTCATGAGTCCACCATCAGAAGAACACTGAACAACAATGGTGTGAATGGCAGGGTTGCAAGGAGAAAACCACTGCTCTCCAAAAAGAACATTTCTGCTCATCTGCAGTTTCTAAAGAATCACATGGGACAAGCCAGCAAGGCTATTGGAAGAAACATGTTTTATGGATGGATGAGACCCCAAATAGAAACTTTTTGGTTTAAAAGAAAAGTGCTAGTTTGGAGAAAGGAAAAACACTGCAAATTCCAGTAAAAGAACCTTATCCCATCTGTGAAACATGGTGGTGGTAGTATCATAGTTTGGGCCTGTTTTGCTGCATCTGGGCCAGGACATCTTGCCAATATATCAGAAAGTTCTATAATATATTACTGTCCATGAACTGAATCTCAAGAGAAGGTGGGTCATGCAGCAGGACAATGACCCTAAGCACACAAGTCGTTCTACCAAAGAACGGTTAAAGAAGAATACAGTTATTGGTTTTGGAATGGCCAAGTCAAAGTCCTGATCTTAATCCAATAGGACCTGAAGTGAGCAGTTAATGTGAGGAAACTCACCAACATCCCAGATCTGAAGCTGTTCTGTACGGAGGAATGGGTTAAAATTCCTCCAAGCCCGTGTGCAGGACTGATCAAAAGTTACAGGAAACGTTTAGTAGCAGTTATTGCTGCACAGGGGGGGTCACACCAGATACTGAAAGCAAAGGTTCACATACTTTTGCCACTCACTAATATGTAATATTGGATCATTTTCCTCAATAAATAAATGACCACGTATAATCTTTGTCTCATCTGTTTAACTGGGTTCTCTTTATCTACTTTTAGGACTTGTGTGAAAATGTTTTAGGTCATATTTATGCAGAAATATAGAAAATGTTCAAATGGTTCACAAACTTAAGCACCACTGCATCAAACACTTCGTGGAGATGCAAAAAGTATATATTTGAGAAAATTTATTTCATTATTTGATATTAATTCTGTGACATTATTGGCTGCTTGCAAAGTAGAAAACCAATTATTGCCAGAGTCATGTGAACTTGGAATTTTCTGCCATCTTATCA
This sequence comes from Ancistrus triradiatus, assembly GCA_025084515.1. Lineage (NCBI taxonomy): Eukaryota > Metazoa > Chordata > Actinopteri > Siluriformes > Loricariidae > Ancistrus > Ancistrus triradiatus. Next base: position 38,103 of record JAJAGP010002708.1, read on the forward strand.
CGAACGTGTATATTTGCATGGATTACTGACAAAATCTGATTTTCTGCAGTTATTAGATTATTAAGTGCATGTAAATGCACTCAAGTGTTTTACCTCCTGGCAGGATGCCATTAACACAATCCTGAGCATCTTGCTATAGTTGGCATGCCATGAAGGAGCTAGTTGAAGAGAGAGAAGTACAGCGTTATCAAGCCTTTTTTTTTCGCCATGCCATCTTTAACAGACTGTCAATAAGGATGTTATTAATTCCCCATTTTACTACAATTATCAGACGAGCCATGAAACATGTTCCCGACATGCTCAGGCTAGCATCTCATTTGACAGAGTGGGAAGGAGAAGAGTGAAAACAGGATGAAAAGGAAGATGAGAAATATGGTTGAAGCTAACTAGGGAAATGTAAAATAGCTGAACAGATTAGATGTGTGGATGAAGGTGGAAGGTAGAGGAGAGAAATTATTGATGGAAAAGGAGTGGGAGGAGAGAAATAGAGGAAGGGGAAGTGAGGATATGGATATGAGTCAGGAAGAACAAACAAAGGGTAGAAAGGTTTGAAATAAAAATGGATAGACAGTTTGTTATTATTCTCAGACCAGCTTGAGTACAGAAACAATCAATATACAGTATGTTTTAGTCCATGTTGGACCATCTTTTATAAAGAGACAAATCTGAGTTAGCTGAAGGAAATCAAAATGATTTAAACAGATTAGTGCTGGGAGGTATGATCAGACATTTGTGTCATGTTTTGTGCCATTCTGGCAGTTTTACAGCAGATCATAGTATATTTTTAATTTCTTTTAATTCGACATGGCTGGGCTTTTATACAGGTTTGTAGCCTATTCTACTGTCAGGAGTACATTACATATTTTCATCATGTTTATAATGAAGGCTTTGGTTACTACAATGTTTACATCTCCCCACAAAATTACACAATACATGCAGGGAATCAGTATGCAATGAGCATTTGAATGTAAACAATGTTTATTGTGCAAACTGCAAAATGTTAATTTTTAAAAATTAAGAACTTAAAAAAAAAAAAAAGGGAGACATGCCTTTTTTTGGCTTAAGTATTTTTGCCTGGGTAAGACATGCCTCTAATACAGTGCTTTGATCATTGCCCTGTATCCATCTCTCCCGGCGGGATTGTGACTGCTTTCGTACTGTGCCCCTACGGTCATATGCAGTGCCTTGAGAAAATGCCTCCAAGTTATACCTGAGTCTTCGGCTTCACTGTTTCACTGGTGCTATTGGTTGACGGCATTGAGTCTGCTGACCATAATCTCATACACTCAACAACAGCTCAACAAACTTATATAGGTTATAATATATAGCCTCCGACTGATTTTACAAAACCAAAAAACTTCCAAACTGCAGACTTAGCTCTTTTCTTAGGCACAAGCTCTTCTTTAGCATTTCAGGTTTCACTTTCTTTATCCCCCTTCTCTGTTTTCTGTTCTATAATCTACCATAGTGGCTAGGTCAGCCTCTTCCAAACTGCAGGCTGTTAACAGACTTTTTGTTATGCTAGCTAGCAAGCCGTACCCAGCATGCCGTTTGGCGAGACCCTTCTAGACAGCACTCCACAGAGCTTCTAGTGGTGATCAATGTTACATAATTTGCTGCCTATTGCATTAAAGCTGTTATTTCAGCTATGCCAAGGTATGGCAGTACAGTCTAAGCTCGTTCTCTCGCCTGCCTCTGTTCCATGGCTATATTTGGCAAGAGGTGAGTTTACAAGGTTAACAAGGTTACAAAAAAAAAGACACAGGCAATGACAAACATACCTGATGCTGATACCTAATGTGTTTTACTGAGCCGCCCTCATGATCGTACAATTACATGTACATCATAACTGATGTTCTATAAAATCTGTAAATTAATGGAAGTAGCCTGCATTATGAATAGCTTTCTTACCTCTACATACACCTGTTTTATTAACTAGTTAATTATGAGGTAATGTTTGTGTTTGTTTTTTTTTCATTACTGCATTTCGTGCTGAAACAAAGCGCTGTTCAGACAGTAGTGAATGTGAGATCTCAGGCACATGTAGGGTTGCATATGATGAACAAGACCATGTTCTCAGAATGCGAAGACCCATCCAATATATACAGATAGTAGACATACATTGACAGCTGTTCAGAAGAACAAAAGTCCTCTGCACCAAAATACATGTATGGCCCTTTTAACGTCCATCCAATCAACAACTGTTCACTTTAACAAGTAAGGCATTAAAAGTTTTAACAAAAATCATAATGGAAAACAATTTGTCTTTTACTCCGGCCATAAACAGCTGGTCAGCTCTACAGAAAAGCAATAAATTACTGTATTTTCTATTACTGTGAATTTCCATAAATTAAAAATGCAGTAGCATTAGGTATGCTGTGTAGACGGTAGCATGGCATTCGTGTTATCATTTGCATGCAGTTTCACGTGACAATATCCTTTATATTTACATTACAGTAGCCTAAAAAGATTGTGACTATAGTAATATCTGCTCAACGTCCACTTCGGTAAACAACCTTCTTCTCAGAACATGATGTTGCCATTAAATGGTGCATACTTGTAATTAAACTTAGATAGGGTTTTGAGAATATAGCAACCACAAGGGAATTTCCCCATGAATAATGGACACTGGGCTCCTGATATCCGAATATCAGTTAATGTTATCCGTTACATCCATGATATTAATGTCCGGTTTTGAATACAATTGCCTTCCTTAGACACTGTGGTTAGCACTTACGGTGTAGTGGTCAGAATAAATCAGTAGAGGCTGCAGACTCTTTAGAGATAACAAGCAAATAACCAAGACTATAAATGTGTGTCCCTTTAACAGCCGTCAAAAGAAACCGTGACATCATTCCATTTGCCCCTGTCCCCTTTCCATCCATCTCATTCTTTTCTCTCACCCAGTTTTCTTGCACCCTAAGGGACCAGAGTCACAATCCCTTGTTCACTGGGTCTCTTAGTAAGCATGCCTGTCTTATCAGATCAAGGTTTAAAAAAATAAAAATGCAATCATGCAGCAATTTACATAGAGGTACAGAGAAGAAACAAAAACAGATCTAGTTATGCTACACAAGTGCCCTGTAAGCACAAATGTTTTTATTGGCATTGTCTTCAGGAAATCTGCTCACACACTGAAAAAAAAAAAACCATTTCAAGCTTTCTAGGAAAAAAACAGGCATAGTTCAGATTCATAAGTTAGTGGCAAAGTTGAAAAACGTTGTTATGGTGACTGGATGTGTGTATCAATGGTCCAGCTATGTTCAAAGTAATCGCTACATTCAATCAAGCGACAGAAGACAAACCAATTTAGTATGGTACAGACCAGTTTTTTTGAAACTAGTGCATTTTATTATACCAAGGTGTAAGTGACAGTTTAGTATACTTACAGTGCATTTTATGGAGTACTTTTTTACTATGCTCTAGAAAGAAATATTTTCAAATGTTAATGCTGATAATTTTTCCACCCCACAACCACCAGGGGCCTACACAAGGCAGGTGCATAGGATTCTGTAGGTAAACCGAGGTGGTACCTCTGTTAGAAATACTGTGTAGTGGAACTTCGAAATTTGAACTTAAATGGGTTTCAGAAGCTTGTTCGAAGTCAGAATCAAATATCCCCAGTAAGAAGTAACGTAAATATTATTAATCCATTCCTCAATGACTAGAAGGATAAATAAAGCAACGTAATACAAACGTTTAACATTCAATAAAGACATGAAAATAAGTGAAATAAAGTGACACTGAGCACTGAGGCGAACGCCGTTTTCGACAAGTCTTTATCCCAGAGCGGACATCCAATTAAAACCAAGGAACAATTCAAACAGCTGAGGGTTAAGGATCTTGCTCAAGCTCAAGAAACTGTGAGAAACGTGCACAATTTAACTGTCTTCTGTATAGGTTTGTTTTAGAATTACACTAGAGAAAAGTTCCAGATCATCCAGGCCAATGCAGGGTTGTGATTCATTGCTGAATATCACTTTCCTACAATCATCCAAACTCCATGATTGCTTCTCTTCAGCCCACTGCATCCCAAACTGCAGCTTCTATTTAGTTGTTGGTGCCGATTTGCACCGACATCTCCATATACAATCCCATTTCATTCGACCAATTTCTTACTGTTACAACACAAATATCGACTCCCTTTTTCAGCCCATTTGTTTTGTTATGAATGTTTTCAAGGCAAACTGCTTTGATTTTTCTATTAGGATTTTCTGACGCATTATTTGACCTCCCAGACGTTTTGCTTTTATAACCTTCCCATTTTGTTTATACAGTGGGGGCACAAAAAGTATTTAGTTAGCCACTGATTGTGCAAGTTCTCCTAGGAGACAAAAATGAGGAGGAAAAAAAATCCAGGAAATCACATTTTAGGATTTTTAAAGAATTTAAATTTAAATGTAAACTATGGTGGAAATAAGTATTTGGTCAATAACAAAAGCTCAACTCAATACTCCAACATAACCTTTGTTGGCAATGACAGAGGTCAAACGTTTCCTGTTAGTCATCACCAGGTTTGCACACACTTTTTAGCTTTTATTTTAGCCCATTCCTCCATGCAGATCTCCTCTAGAGCAGTGATGTGTTTTGGGGGCTGTCGCTGGTCAACACGGACTTCACAAATGTTCTATATGGTTGAGGTCTGGCGACTGGCTAGGCTACTCCAGGACCTTGAAATGTTTTTCACCACTCCTTTGTTGCCCAAGCGGTGTGTTTGGAATCATAGTCATGGCTGGAAGACCCAGCCCATGTTCCATCTTCAATGCTCTCACTGATGGAAGGATTTGGCTTAAAATCTCAAGACACTTGGCCCCGTTCATTCTTCCCTTAACACGGATCAGTCGTCCTGTCCCCGCTGCAGAAAAACAGCCCCAAAGCATGAGGTTTCCACTTCCATGCTTCACAGTAGGGAATGGTGTTCTTGGGAATGCAACTCAGCATTCACATTCTTCCTCCAAACCACAACGAGTTGAGTTTTTACCAAAAAGTTCTACTTTGGTTTCATCTGACCACATGATATTCTCCCAATCCTCTTCTGGATCATCCATATGCTCTCTGGCAAACTTCACTTGTACTGGCTTAAGCAGGGGGACACGCTGGGCACTGCAGATCTGAGTCCCTCTCGGCGTAGCGGGTAAGCCTTTGTTACTTTGGTCCCAGCTCTCTGCAGGTCATTCATCCGGTCCCTCCATGTAGTTCTGGGATTTTTGCTCACCGTTCTCATGATCATTTTGACCCCACGGGATGAGATCTTGCGAGGCCCAAGATCGAGGGAGAATATCAATGGTCTTGTATGTCATCCATTTTCTTACAATTGCTCCCACAGTTTATTTATTCACACCAACCTGCTTGCCTATTGTAGATTCACTATTCGCCAGCCTGGTGCAGGTCTACAATTTTTCTTCCTGGTTGTCCTTCCAACAGCTCTTTGGTCTTGGCCATGGTTGAGTTGGAGTCTAACTGTTTGAGGCTGTGGACAGGTGTCCCTTTTACACAGATAACGAGGTCAAACATGTGCCATTAATACAGGTAACGAGTGGAGGACAGAAGAGCTTCTTAAAGAAGAAGTTACAGGTCTGTGAGAGACCGAAATCTTGCTTGTTTGTGGGTGACCAATACTTCTTTTCCACCATGATTTACAATTAAATTCTTTAAAAATCCTACAGTGTAATTTCCTGGATTTTTTTCTCATTTTGTCTCTCATAGTTGAAGTGTACCCATGATGAAAATTACAAACCTCTGTCATCTTTCCAAGTAGGAGAACTTGCACAATAGTGGCTGACTAAACACTTTCTTGCCCCACTGTACTTGCACCAAAATTTTAGACACAGCTGACTAGTAACAACCAATATCTTTTGCCACACTGTTCAAGTTCTTTCTATTACTGCAAGGCAGAATAAGTCAATTTATATTCCTCCTTGGATGTGTAATGCAGGCTACAGTAAGTCTGTCACTCAATCCACAGTTTGAACTTCACTGTTTGAACTTCAATAACTTGCGCCCAAAGCATTTATCAGTGCTTTATTAAGCAACAACACACGCTCATAAACATCACAAGTGCATGAGAACTTTAATGCCTCCATGTGCCCACGCTGACATTTCTCTAAACATAATTTGTAGCCATGACTCACCGGGACAGCTTTAAGCTCAAACCATTATCTGTGCTGCATCCGCAAAAGGCTGAACTTCAATGTGCAAAGCAAAGGAGGGGAATAAATCAATTTAATTATTAACCACCATAACGTAGGTGGATTAGGTTTCGTGTTTCTGTACAAATTCCAGTAGCACTTTAGGCTTATTTAAGGTACAGGCAACTGCTCTGTTCCCTACACGCTTGCAGGTGTCCCTACAGACTAAAATTGAAATGATGTCTGTGGGACAGAGAGAGGGTGAGCTGGGGCTTGAGACTCCTTAATCTGCCAACTAAAACTCAGCCTACAGGGAATGCATGATTACAATTTCAGTTCCTCTCGAGTTCCTCCCCAATGTTATTTTTTTCATCCATAATTAATTACAACTCCCCATCTTCAGCAACATCTTGTTTTCTTCTCTGCCAGACGATACGGGCGGGACACAGTAAGTCCCATTTACTCACTAAAATATTATGGTTTATCATGCTCTCTAAAATATGCCGAACATCATGCTTCACCTTGGATATTCTCAACTCCCTACTTCAGGCTAGGGGTGGCAATATGGTAAAAATATTATATAACAAAATTTAAAGACCATCATGATATACAACATTTGTCCTTATACACATGATCGCAGACTAGACGCAGCAGTAGCAACATTAGCAACAGATGGCGACTATTCAAATATGATTCAAAGTGTGCTGCACGTCATCTAATTAAACAAGACTAACTGCACACATTAATATAAAACATGCAGTTGGTTAATGTACTTTAGACTCAACGATATCCTCGATAGGGTAAGAAAAGCTATGATATGACAATATTGTCATATTGACCACTCCTAATTCAAGCCTTAATTTTTGCCCTTGTGCAGAAATCCACACCTCAACATTTCAAAGAGCTTCAAGCAAATACTGTCTACAACAGGCTTTCAAGAGTTAAAGGAAACTGTTGTTCATGCTTCTTTGTTGAATTACAGATTACACTCTGGACACTACTATTAAATGTGCTCACGTTTGACGCATTTCTGTCTTTAAATTACAGGTTCAGACAGAGTCAGTACCACTAAGTGTTTAATTAAAAGTGAAAATACACATACACGTGTTGCATGTCCTACAGGGTTAACAGTTTTAAAATTACAGTGCTCCCTAGAAACAGCAAGCAGTCTTCTAGCAGTAACTCATTCTGACCTCCTATGCTTTTTGCACTCCTTCGATAGTTTTCCCCTTCACTATAACCGAATGATACAATTCATGGTTAAATCAACATGACAAAACTGGCTGAATTCCAAGACGATATTTTACAAATGAAAATAAGTAGAGTGTCTCAATAAGTGCTTTCCCAACAAACAGTTCTAGATACTAATTTGGAGTTGCAGTTTTTCCAGATAACATATGAATTCTTCCAGAAAATGGTTCAAATTAAACTGCTTTCTTAATCACACATTTTTGCTAGCATTGGAACTAACAGAAAAATACTAAATGGAAATGTAATGGAAATATCACACAAAATTAACCAAAACACAATGAAAAGTACAGTACTGTGAAAAAGTCTTAGGCCACCATTAGATTAGATATACCATAGTTTTGTATAAAAATTCAGTACGTCTCTATTACAGTAAAACCACAAAATACAGAAAATATGTATATGCAGTATTGCAGGGGATAAGAAAAGTTTTTATAGGATACAGTGGCAAGCATTTAGTGTGGCCTCCCCTTACACTTGAGCAATAGCAGCATCTGGTAGGTGACCCTTCTGCAGTCTGAAGACGCTTGATCAGGAATGGTGTTTTGGAAGGGTACTAGGCAAGAAAACTTTCTCAGAAGGAAAATGTGATCAGAGCAAAAAGGCACAAAATCTCAAAGACTAATGAATATCAGTTTAAAAAAAACCATTATGAAGTCACAAAGCTGTTTGAAACGTTATCCAGTTGTGGACAATGTATCATATGTGGTCATTACACCATTGCTAAAACAACAAACCTAAATGGTGGCCTAAGATTTTTGCATACTGTAAATAATTTTCAGTTTTGCCTTTCTAGGTAGAAAACGATATACTCTCATCATGAACACCCTCTCCCTTGCTACAGAAAGCAGTATGTGGGTGGGATGAATTCTGAAGTGGCACAAATGATTGAGAAACACAAAGTGGGTCAGAATCTCTTGGCTGCCCAATACTCGTCACTACTGCACTGCAGCAAGCTTGAGTCCTCTCCACCACTCCAGGTTGTATATTGCAACTCTGTGAAAATGCAGTGCTTTGTTTACTGTTACCACTATTTTCTTAGTAAATAAGCCTACCAAGGCAGTTATCTGTTATTGAGAGATATAATTTCCAGTGTATCATCTCTATCATATATATATATATATATATAATATATTATATATATATATATATATATATATATCTATATATATATATATATATATATATATATATATATATATATATATATATATATATAAAAAAAAAAATCACTGATAAAGCAAGAAGGAAAAGTAATTGTGTTTTTTCAGTGACAGTGTCTGACAACTGACAATTAATGAACATTTCAAATATATAATAAATTAAATCCTGGAGATTTGCAGCAATATTGGCTGCATTAACACTGCATTATCATATAAAAAAAAACACAGGGATATATCCAAAGTCTGATCTTCACGACACATTTGTGGAAGTGTGTCATGGCACAAACAAAAAAGATTTCTGAGAAACTCAGTTGTTGATGCTCAGGCTGGGAAAAGGTTACAAAACCATGTCTAGAGGGTCTAGACTCCACCAATCCAGTCAGAGATCAAGGAAAAATTGAGGAAATTCAAGACACTGTCATGGTCACAGGAGAGGACAACCAAAAAGGATCACTGCCAGAGCAAGGCATATAATAATCATCATAGTCCACAAAATAACCCAATTGTAACTTCTGAGAAACTAAAGGCCTCTCACACTGCCTAATGTTAATGTCCATCAATCCGCCATTATGAGAAACACTGGGCAATAGTGTACATAGCAGGGCTGCAAGGAAGAAAGAAAGTCACTGTGCTCTGAAAACGCAAAACTCTGCTGCCAGTCTACAATTTGCTAAAGAACATGCGGACAGCCAGAAGGCGATTGGAAAAACGTTTTTGTGGACGGACAAAACCAAAATAGAACTTCTTTGGTTTCAAAAGAGACATTATGTTTGGATAAAGGAAAAAAACCAGCATTCCAGCATAAGAACCTTATCCCATCTGTGAAACATGGCTGTGGTGGTAACATGACTGGACCATTTTTACTGCATCTTGGGCCAGGACAGCTTGCCATCACTCTTTTGAACAATGAATTCTGATTCCAGTTTCATTCTAAAGGAACTGAATTCAAAGGAATGTCCTGCAGCAATGAACATCCAGACCAAAGTACAGAAAGCAACAAAACTTAATTTTTTGGAATGGCTGCAGCCCTCCATCGGCTGAGGATTGGGATTGCATGAAACAGGAGTGCCTATTGTGCGTTGGAAGTCATCCAACACTTACCCTTGGTCTAAACTATGAATGAAACTATACATGTAACTAGGTGTCAATAAATGTGACTATAGATAAAAATATTAAACAGCTCTCACAGAATTAGATAAACAACAAAAATACCAAGTGGATAATTCTGGCACAAATATTTATGTACTGCAACACTCCTGGTATTAAGGTGGACACTTCAAAACAGGATGACTGCTCATTGCTGTACTGGATATATATTAGATGGAAGCACACTATGAACTTCAAGAAGCCAAGCCCATAATTCTACTAAAAATTGAAACAGTTTTTAATAGACATGTATTTAACTGTGAAATTTCAAAAACGGACATTCTGAAAATCACTTGTGTCCTCTATTACACCTCAAGTTCTCAAGGTATAACTGTTGGCACCTTGCGTGTGGAGGACTGACTGACTTGTTCTTTCATCTGAAATACCAACATCCGGACTCTCACACACACCATTTTCACATCCCTCTGTTCAAACCAGAAATGCATGTATCACCTCAATCACACATCGTGCAAAACCGGCTTCCTTTTACAGTGTTCACTCTTCCTAAAAAGCCTAGTACACACGTCATGTCTTTCAATAACCTAAATTCACTGCAGAATGCCCTCTAGGTGGCTTAACTGCTTGCCATCAGCTTTCATCTGATAATACCGTAGTAGATTAATCAGCAACAGGGAGCATCACACCAAGTGACATTTACATTTATAGCGTTTACCAAACGTTCTTATGGACTTTGGATCAAAAGTCCAATACCTTAGCCGCTGTGTTATGACAGTCGAATATACTGTGGTGGTTTCAAAAAACAATAGCAATAAAAATTAAAAATTAAAAAATTGCCAAGTCTGTTCCAAGACTCGTGTCTCAATCAAAACATCACAGATGTGATGGTGCCCAGCCTTCAATTTGTGTCCTATTTTTATGTGCAAGATGTCTCAGTAATCAAGTATATTGTGCTCTGCAGAAAAATGCATTAGAAAACATGTATCTATTTGGCATTACATGCTATCAAGCCAGGTTTAAAGACTAACATTCGTTAATCACGGACATTGTTCTATATGACATTCTTTGACAGTCCATATTATCAAGAGAGGTGGTAGAGGGGTCAGGTTAAATTTATTCATATAGCTCTTTTTACAATGGAGTGTTGTCTCAAAGCAGCTTTAAAATATCTAGGCCCACAACTCTAACTAAGCAGGCCTACTGTCACAGTATCAATGAAACGTTGGGAGGACCAAGACTCAAAAAGGAACCCAACATGCTTGGGCAGCCTCAATGGTATATGTAAGAAAAAAAAAAGAAAAAAAACAACTCAGCTAATTGATATGTCTATAGTTTACAGTAATAGTTTGCTATACCTAGCTGATTGTCTGTCCTAGAAAAAAAGTAGAATGTAGTTAAGTGATGTTATGAATGTAGATCCTATTAACAGAACACATTTGTGCAAGTGCAGAGACTCTGGCAGCACTAATTATAACAGCATATCTACATACATGTATAAAAGGACGATCCAGAAGGAATCACATGAAACATCAGCAACCCACCTCCCCAGCAACTAACTAGCCTGAGTGATCTCATGAGAGCCAAGAAGACAGCAACCCAACATCCCATTTTGGACTGATTTTCTAGTTAGCACTCTTGTCCCTTCATTCTGAACTAACTGGATTTTTTTTTACAGATTTACTACAGTATCCAGCCAGTAAAGTGTTACAGTAATCCAACTTCAAGATTATAAATACATGAACCTGTTTCTCAGCATCTATGCAAGAGTGTATTTCTAAATTTAGCAATATTGTGTAGTTGGAACAATAAAATTCTAGTAATGTTGCTAATGTGCACATCCAAGAAAGTGGCAGTCTCTTTCTGATCTACTCATTGAAATATCAATCTACAATGTCAAATGCTGCACAAATCATCAATTGTCTGAAGACAATAATATAATCACTAAGTACCTTAATAAATGCAGTTTCAGTTCTATGATGGGGCTTTACAGTAGAGATAACTACACAGCTTTTGGTAAACAGCTTTTTCTAAACAGCTTTTTCAAACATTTTGACATGAAATGTGGATTTGAAATTGGTCTACAATTACATAGCATGCCAGGGTCAAGGGTTTTTCTTTAATCAGAGGTTTTAGGGCATGCAGCCAAAGCTAAGAGAGCAATTTAAAAAAAAGCAGTGACCCTATAATATTAGGTTATAAATTCTTAAAGTAAGCATGTAGGAACTGGATCTGGTAAAAACAACCTATGATGATTTGGGAGTTGAATCAGTGAATGACAGTTGAGTACACAGATTCTAGTCTTGATTTACACAGCTATTTGAACAGGTAATCTACATACTAGTGCAGTATAGGAAGGTTGATGAATCTGGGTGCTGTGATTAGCATGATAAAGAAATCAATTAAATCTTACTGTTGCAGTCACTCAGAACTTGAATCAAACTTCTGTAATGTTTCTAGTTAGTCTGGAGACTTAAGAAATCTAGAATAATTCTTATTTTTCTCTATTAGTGAGTAAAATAAAAAATACACAGCTTTAGCTTTAGGTGAGAGCATGTTTGTTCTCTTGCATGGCATTTCCACTGCAAGCAATCTGAAATACCTCAAATTCACCATGTCGCCACCTACGTTCTAAAATCTGAAAAACTGTTTTTTTTAAGGCACAGGTGTTGTCATTATGCCATGTTGTTAGTCTTTTTTTTCCCTCAGTACGTTGGACCCTAGTAGGCGCAACTTGTAATAAACATTGTAATTGCTGGGCTACATGCTCAAGCTGCTCTGGCTCTGTAGGTGTTTTAAACGTCAAGTCTGTTAGGTTACTAATAAAACGTAGCTAAAGCAGCAATACACAATAGGACGCTTGGTGTGTGATAACTAGGCAGTAGGCAGATATTAACTATCGGTGGCCTCACACTAAAAGATCAGAGTTTCAAAATCAGCTTGAGTATGAAGCTGAAGCGAATGAACATCATGTGTGAAACACTGAGTATAGTATACTTTTTTTTTAATATAGAATTTATTATTTTTTTGCTACATGATGATGAATCAGCCACTTTAAGAATCAATATTTCAAACGACTTAGCCCTTTGTAATGAGATTTACCTGTAACACCCAAGGTCTTCAAACTACAGTGACAGTGCATGGCTACTAGTGACAGTTGGTTTAACCTGTTTGTCTGCCAACAGAAGTGTAGACTTCAATCTCTTTCAAGGTTGTGACCTGTGCTCAAGAGTTTCCGCTTATTCTTTAAGTCTTTTAATTAAAATTCTTGAGTTGCACCTCAAGTGAAAAGCTTTTAGTGGTCTCTCAAAATGTACTATATCTACTACATTGTCTCTGAGGTTTTTTGAGATTTTTTCTCAGGATGTATTAATTCAGTACCAAATAGCTACTCAAAAAATATGAACTCTTACAGCAGAACGTTTAGGGTGTGACTACACATGTTCACCAGTGCATGTTTCTGGCAGTAAGGGAGTCTCATAGACCACAAGGTAAGCCAACCATCTGAATCGGGTGGTAACCATGTTCTGATATATTTTTGCAGATCCCCACCGAAAAACCGCTTAGATCTTCCTGTTGTTGCCAACAGGAAGTTGGTAAACGTAAGCAGCACGCATGCATTACCCTAGCATACTTTTTACATCAAGTCGTTCGGCAGTTTCTCTTTCCCAGAGAGTCTTAAAGATGTGCAAAGACCTGACAGGCAATTCAAAAGTACTGGGAGAACCAAATGCTGTATTTATACTTCCACTTGTCTTGTGAACACGTGTTGTCATTGCGTGGAGCCGTTTGCCAACACACTCTCAGGGAAGGTGCAAGGAAGCACTAGGGGGCAGCATCACATGCACCAATTCAAAATGGACAAAAACTAGCAAACATGGCTTTTGATTTTCCCAAGGTTATGCAAGTAATTTTTGTAGAATATACAGAAGCCTTCAGTCACCAGCATGTGAAGTGATACCTATGAAAGGCAAAATTTATTAAAACTACAGCAACAGTAACCATAAAAGCTAAATATCGAACGCTGAAAGAACCATTTATCTTTAGCTAAGAGTCATCAATCAGTCAATTGTTTTATTAACTGAGAATGTGAACTGTGATCACAATTACAAAAGATTACTGTATGCTCTTAACTTTTCCATATAACAGAGATCACCACTACATTCTGTCTTGTGGCATACCAATCACAGCATACAGCAATGTACACTGCTTCATCTCTATAAGATGCAGCCCTACTTTACGGTTCAAATAAAACCATCTCAATTCTCCCTAGAAGCTATATTACATGACACTGAAAATGTTTACTTAATCAGTATCATAAACACACTATTAGAGTGAGATTTTCAGATTGTTAAATCTCTAGACTGTATACACTATTTTACATAGACAACCATTTTAATTAATCAGAAATCAATCTGTTAATGAGCCAGCCAATAATCACAGCCCATGTGCATAATTACTCCAATAATAACAACTCCTCAGCTCAGATATTAGCATTTTTTAAACAAGACACACAGCTTTGTTTGAGAAAATAGACTACCTCTGACCCAAATTTCCCCAGATCTCAATTCTGATCAAGCATCTGTTGGGATGTGCTGGACAAACAACGCATCCATGGGGGCCCAACATACAGTTCTTAAAGGTAGGGGTGTAATGACACAGTTAATATTGATATTTTTTTTTATATGAGGGTTTCGATACAATTGAGCTGTGTATCGAATACATTAAGATTTTATTTTAAAAAAATAAAAATAACACACACACACACACCTTTACTTCAGTTCAACTTTACTTACTTTTAGTTCAGGCATGCTGTAGTTGTACACATGCGACATCTAGCAACAGACTGTGTAATAAGGAAAGAGCATATAATCTCACCACAGAGATCTTAAGCATTGGGCAACATCAGAAACAAGCTTGAAGCCATTTTTGAGACTCAAATACAATAAGTTTTCATAATTTATCTCTATAGAGACTGTGGTAGCCTAGTGGTTAAGGTACTGGACTGTGGATCAGAAGGTCCAGGGTTCAAATCCCACCTCTGCCAAGCTACCACTGTTGGGTCCTTGAGCAAGACCCTTAACCCACAATTGCTCTGGATAACAAGTCGCTCTGGATAAGGGCGTCTGCTAAATGCTGTAAATGTAAAATGTAAATGTAGTGCAAAGCTAAAGTGAATATGGAGATAAACCCTTCAGAAGAGTGTGTGGACCCTGAGGTGCCTGGACCATGCCCTTCAAAAAAGAAATCAGCAATGGCAGAGCTCTTTGGTGATTTTTTTTAACCCCAGCAAACCAACCCTGTTCCAATCTTGCAGAGCAAGAAGTAGTATTGACTTCCTTAATCTTTACATTAAAAAGGGAATTAAAATCAAATTTATTTCATGTTATTTCAAATTTATTTCATTTATTGTATAGTGGTGAAAAACAGCAATATGCATCGTATCGTGAAATTCCTGTATCGTTGCACCCCTACTTGAAGGATCTGCTGCCAATGTCTTGGTGGCAGATACCACAGGGCACCTTCAGATGTCTTGAGGCATTCATAACTTGACAGGTCAGAGCTAGTAAATTCACTGTTAATAGCATGCACAACAAAAGTTGCACTGGCATAGAACTGATGGAATATAACTGATCAACTAATTTGCTTTATTAGCATCAAAGGCTTGACACCACTGAGACCCTAAAGCTAATATTTTAGCACGGTCCAAATTCACTCAGTGTCCCTACAGCAGCCAGCCTCACACACAGCAGTTCTGTCTTTAAGGATGTTGGAAAATGAACACATAGAACCAACAAAACCAAAACAACAAACTGAGAATTGCATTGGCCAATTCAGGAACACAACTGGGATATGAAATTATCATGATGGCAAACTGCATTTAGAGTTCTTTAGTATAGCCCTATAAAATAAGTTTCAGTTTTCCTCCAAATTTAGTCTGAAAGGCACTGCGTTTGTACCTAGTAAACATGACAACACAGTCTGCAGTTTGTTTTGCTGTTTTAGATGTCTATCCAAATCCACTGAATGCTGTGACTGTCTGTGAATTAATAGTGGATGTAATCACAGTATAAGCACACAAAAAGTATATACTACATTACAGGTATAACAAAATTTTAACCTAAATGAATGCTGACGGACATTACCATAGTCAAATTGTCTTTTTAGGCTACTCCATTAGAGATGCACCCATTGTAATTTTCTTGGCCAATTCCAATTTCTGATTTTTTAAACATATGACTGGCCGATTCCGATTTTATTTCTGTCCGAGAATTATAAATGACAGCATACAGATAATTTTTGTTCAACATTTCTCTTAATGGAAACTTCATCCATTAAAATGAAAACAGAGAGCAGCTGTTTGCTTGTGTCTGGTTTTGCACTCAGCAGAGTTTGCTTTAGCTTTATTAAATTGCACATATTCAAGTCAAGGCGATGCAGTTTTAAATATCTGATTGTTCGGAGCGTTTTCGGAGTTCTTCCTCCACTGCTTACTTTCATCATGCATACTGCAAACAGCACTCACTCACTGTGAAGAACTAGCATGTTGCAGACATGGCTGTAGCCGAATAACACTGCATCAATGCTCCCCTCACTAGTACTGTGCTATATAGGAAGAGACTACTTAGTGCACCAAGTAGTAGCATTGGAGCACAACTGAAATCTAACACTTCAATCAGGCTGAACACTGTCCGATTCTGATCACTGGCCGATGCATGTCTATTATCAATATAAAGAGTATTGTCACAGGACAGCTGTGTGCAAACAATATGTAAATGCATCAGAGATGCACTGAAAACGAGTGAAAATCTACCATTTACGGAGCATCCCTAATCCTAATCCGTTACACACAAGCTACACTCTTAATTTACAAAAATTTATAACCACTGCATTTTCTATAATGTCCTCTTACCACCCTTAGTAGGGGAAAGCTGTAAAACGTAAGAATATGGTATGATGGACTTGATACATTTGTTTGATAGAAGCAATTAATGCACTGATAGACAGTATTACGAACAACACGGAAGATCAGCTAGATGGAAGAGCCTCAACGAGTGAATGTGACCGTATATGTAGTTATAGGTTAGAGAGAATATACAGGTAGTGTGGGCCAAACAAAGGAGCACTACTTCTAACAGGCCAGGCACATACACTTACGAATTGGGGTGGGCAGTATGGTAACAATACACAAACACGCATGTGGCTGAACCGCGTTTGAAGGTCCCTAAAACTGAATTCTGAATTAACATGGTGCTGTTCATGTGTGTGGCTGTGTTCATGCATCTCTAGTGTAAACAAAGGTTTTGGCACAGCGCTCAAACACATGTAGAAAAAGATTGCTGGGATTTTCTAAGAGAGCAATAACACAATACTAAACCATGGCATGATAATATATGGATTAGATAAGCATGAGTATGACTTGTTCTAATCAGTCATTTATTGTGCAAGACGGGCACAAGTGTATACCACATGACTAACAGAATACACCTTACAATCATCTCAATGACACATCACTCATCAACACTATTAGAGTCATATTTCTGTGCTGCACTGCAATGCATAGTGTCTGTGATGCACCATTACACCTCTAGTTAGGGTGGAGCACCAAGTAAAGCAAAGATGCCATGTTCTACAATAGGAAATGCAAAGTTGGTAACTCATTCAGTTACACCAAGTACTAAGCATGGAGGTTTCCACATCCCTGACTCCACAGCTTCCAGATTCCAAAGCTTCTCCACTCGGTTTCAGTTTATGAGATAGCTACTAGCCAGATCTGCTCAACAGCTGTTTTAATAAATACAGAATTCAGCAGCTTTTCATTCAGACATTTATAAAATCACCTTACATCATCTGATTTGAGAATGGGAAAGTAACAGGTTTGCTGCAACTTGTAATAAGTTACCTGCTGTTTCAAATGAGTGCAAATTAAATTATTTGCAAGAAACCTCAAGGGAATTGTTCCCAAGCAGTCGTGTGTAACTGACAAGACACGATGGCTTTGGAGTGCTTTTTCTGAGTATGGAAGTGAGATGTCAAAGTTCAATTAAGAAGGTAACAACAGTTTCAGACAACCCAAACAGTAAACTCTTAAAAAGTGTGTTATCCAGGGCTATGTGATATGTTGATCGCTCTCTGATAATTCTCTACAGACCACTTATTTTGGAAAGGATACAATTAAACAACTTGTGAAAAAGGCTTAAAAATGATATAATCTTAAGCTGCTGACCAAAATTATGAATTACCACAAAAATATGAGGAGTGATAATTTTTTTCTGGTACTGCAATGACCCTAGGTGGGAGTAACCCTAGCTAAAAACTTTAAACTGGAACCCAGTACCACATCCATTGAAGAAGTTAGAAAACACAAAAGCAAGATTAACAAAGCAATATTCAGCTACATGTTCCCACAGTCCATTACCACAAGGCCCAAGACACTCCAGTAAAACTGAAATCACTCGCTAACACAAGAAAGGGCACAAGTTGGTCGAGTTTGTGGGTGGCAAATCGATAGCTTTGACTGATCTCTGTTTAACCAGAGACGTCACAACTGGAAATCAAGACGAGTGTGTCAATATACATACAGACTTTCATCTTGGGTTTCTGTTGTTCCCTTTTCCAGCCATACATTGTCCCTTAAGGTTTTCTACCCACCCACACCACTACAGTTGTGGTTCTCTTGTCAGCTCAGACTTTAAACACTGGTTTCACTTGAAGACCAGCGTGACACTTCTGCAAAGGTACCCATGGACACATTAGATGGCAGGTTGTTTAAAATTGGATACTATTCCGGAAGGGCACATTCACCTGCAGTGTTGAAGGTGAATGTTGAAGCAAATCAAGCCAAGCAAGGAAGTGGACAACACTGTTCCTATTTCTATGGAAGATCATTTTTATGCAAGTTTTGCAGTTGTCACCTGCACAAACAGGTATGTACCATTCAACATCCGCATTACATTCTGTGAAACAGTACACTGATGGAAATGGATGTTAACCGTACATTACCATAGTCTTTTTAGGCTACTGTAATGTAAATATAAAGGGTATTTTTATAAGAAAACTAAGATTCAATGATACGTACATGCATCAGAGATCCCGCTGAAAACAAAGCGATTGATGAATGATTGACATAACTAATACTTGTTGGACAGAAGCCAAAAACAGATCTCGGAACTCGGAAGATCAGTCAGATGAAAGAGAAACTCAAAAGTGAATGTGAACCAGTTGATATAGTTACAGGTTAGGAAGAATATACAGGTAGTGGCAGGACAAACAAAGGTGTTTGTTTGTTTGTTTATTTAACATCGCTATCAGCGTCAGTGGCCATTTCAGCGACACATACAAGGTTACATCTATACACAAGTTTACATCAAGGCTAGTCACACACACATACACACACACACACACACACACACACACACACACACACACACACACACACACACACACACACCAATACCAATTTAGCATAATCATTTAACCTAACACGCATGTCTTTGGACTGTGGGAAGAAACTATAGTACCCGAACATGCAGACTCCACAAAGAAAGGACAGAGGCCATTCCACTCTGAAATTGAAACCAGGACCTTGCTGTGAGGCAGCGGTGCTAGCCACCGAGCCATCGTGCTGCCCCCAAACAAAGGTGTACTACTTACAATAGGACAGACACTAACACTATTTATAGCTTGTCGCAAATAATAGCAGAAAAATCAGGCATACAACACAAGTAACTTCCAAAAAAAAAAAAAGTCTATAAACACCAACTGAGTTAGAACGATCTCTAGTCCAAACGTGAGCCAACAAGCTCAACCATTCAGGAAGTGAGCTTTTGACTGAATGATGACCTTCTGCTTAACTCCCACCTCTGCTCATGGATCCACAGCACTGATTGGCTTGTGAGCCCAGTCGGGCAGAAGCAAAACAGTAATAATCAAGAGTTCAGTACAGTACTGTGTGTTGTAAGCTCATATGTCGGACAGTGCTGAAAAAGGTCTTTGCCGATGAGTCTGTTTACAGCCACTACATAAGGAGTTTTTAGTAAGGAGATTTCAGATTTTTAGTCATTATAACATCTTATTATGATTTTTTTTAAATATCATGGTATAATATCTCCAATAGGTGCTATATAACACACCCTGTCTGTTCTACCCTTATTAATATCCTACAACTCCTTCCACTTATCAATTCCCCTTCATCTCCACTGCAGCCCTCATCCTATGGTTAATCCTTTTCCGATCCATCCTCCTCATAGCAAGATCCACTCAAGACAGAGCATAGGCTGAGAGTGAGTATGAAAATCACCAGGGAGACTAATTAAATTTCAAGCTGCTCTCTCCTGCAGCGAAGGTGCCAAAATCAAGCAATTACGACATGTTTTCATATGCAGAGCAGACACATGACAGAGCATGCATGTTTGAAGACTGTTCAAATGTCTGCGACTATGAAACCAGAGCAACTCCAGAAGGCTGTGGAATATTCTTTTTCCGTTGCCATAGCGATCTAAAATGACAATCTCGTTCTGACATCATGATATTCTAAATCAACATCCAGAGTTCTACAACCTCACTACTAGTCTAAATTCAATCAGACACAAACCTGCTTGAACGCAGTTTAAATAAAGGAATATTTAAAAACAAACAAGCCAATGCAAGCAAACCTTAACTGACTGCATGTTAATTAATTACAAATCCAGTCTTTCACACCTTCAACTCTGTCAACTTCCCTTAGGTTTACAAAATGAGCACACTTGGCCCTAGGGAGCGTGAAACCGTACACTCTGTCATCGCAACATTTTCCTGGTAAGCCTCATTCTCTCCATTTTCAAATCTCAACCCATTACTCCACACAACTAATTAGTTTTGCATCACACAAAGTGTGTGTCATTGTTTTTGGAGCAAAGAAAGGTTCCAGCTTGCACAGCCAAAATGACAATGCTAACCGAGATGGATTTCCAACTTTTCTAACATGCTCCATCACCTTCTTGCCATGGTTTTGCAGGGATGGTAACATCTCGGTATAGCTATAAATCGCTTGCAATCAGTGTTCTTGGTGTCGCAGGGAATTACACACAACAATCTATAGCTGATGGAAAAAAATTAATCCTGCTTACTCCTCGAAATAAAATCAGGATTGCACGTGTGCAGAAACATTCAAAAAAGGACACATGCACATAGACAAAAAGGTTTAAATCAAGTTAACTGTATGATTGCCAGAGACACATTTTTAATGCAAAGTATTCATTTAATTAGGAACCTATTAAAAACAGCATGTGTAAGCAGTTATATCGTGTTCGGCCCACCATGTTAGCCGCGAGGTTACACTGTGTTTAAGCAACAGAATCTAGCACACAGTAATGAGCAGAGCTGTATAGGTATGTGATGTTTAACAACCATCCGATCAAAGTCTGTTCGCTTTAATGCCCGAGGCCTTACAAAATACCATAAATTATAATAGGAAATAAAAATCTGTCTTCCATCCCTAGACAGACTCAAAATGACAAAGGAACTGTACAGCGCTGCTTGACGTATGATGTTACAGTATACAGTACTCTTACTTATTAATTATTACAGATTCCTATATTAATTGCTTATTTATTTGAGCAGTATATAATATTGCTTTGTTGCCTTCTAATGATGTCAGTTCTTTAAAACTGGAAGTCTGTCATTTGTGTGTGTTGTGTGCTTTCTTGCTCGTTAGCTCACGTTTACTTGTGTGGATGACTTCTTTGTAACAAGCTGGAAATGGCATTCCTAAGTGCATGTGCCTGTTCCATTGTAAGTTGTACTGCTTTATTTGTCCCCCCACTACCTGTATATTCTCTTTAACCTCTACCCATAAACTCGTTCACATTAACTCATTAAGTCATCTGGAAGATATTTCATCTGGATGATCATCCGTTTTTCGTAATATGGTCTATCAATGCACTGTTAGCCTCGGTCAAAAACGTATCAGCATCATTCCATGCTCTTAAGTGTTATGGCTTTCCCCTAAATAGTGTTGTGATGCACTTGCAAAAAAGTGTATCAAAGTAGTTAAGAAAGGAGCTTGAAAGATCCAAGTCTCACTGCATTACACTGAAAGGCATGTACATTTACATTTACAGCATTTAGCAGACGCCCTTATCCAGAGCGACTTACAGTTGATACAGTCTTACAATCCAAGCAATTGTGGGTTAAGGGCTCAAGCACCCAACAGTGGCAGCTTTTGGCAGAGGTGGGATTTGAACCCTGGACCTTTTGGTCCATAGTCCAGTACCTTACCCGCTAGGCTACCACAGTCCCACAAGAGCAGTGGGGAAGCTAACACTACCTGACTGGTGCTGCATCTCAGGTCTCATACAGTGTAGTGAATCGTGTACAAAAAGGAACACCACTGTGCAATTACGACAAATTATTTACTCATTTTGAAGCTGCAATTCATGTTATTTTACTTCGAGCTCATTGATCAGCTCACACTTAAATACTGAACAGCTTACTCTGCACAATCAGATATGAGGGGCATGTGCCAATCTAGGACATTAGCACCTCCTGAAAACTTGGCAGTGACTCAGAATAAATCATACTGAAAATCAAAACTGTGTCCTAAGCTTAAGGCCGTCAGGCCCACTCTCAGATTATGTTTAGAGCTCTCTTTCCACGGGTCTAATGTCAACACAACCTTTGTTTGTGGCTACATGTTCGCATACTACGGTACTAACAAGTTTGTCAAAAAAGCTATGCTACACAATGTTGCATTATGCTGACACTATTTAGTACAAGAGCATGCACTCTGGGACACCAACAGTGCTGAGACCAGAGAGTTAGAGTGTGATTAGTGAAGGTAATTTAATTAGACCAAGTGCACTTGGAAATGCTTTACAACAGAGCCTACAATTTTAGTAAACAACATTTCACCCAAAAAAAAAAGGGGGGGGGGGCAGAAATTAAAAGTAATGACCCAACTAGACAAGCAAGAAAAAGTACGCTTATTGATTATGCAACAAAGACAAATGGTGGTCCAGGGAGGTCCTCAATTTCAAAACTTCTTGTTTACACCACAAGCATTGTGTCTGTGGTATTTGTAGCAGTCCTGCTGGAGTTTTTAAACACTGTTCACTCTCTGCGCACTCTATTACACATCTATCATATTGCTCAAATAGATGTAAAGTCAGAGACAGTAGCTCATCTGTTGTTGCACAGCTGGCGTTACTCATTCGCTAATCCTTCATACAGGATGGAGCTGATAAAATGGACACCGAGTGTAGGAACAAGCTGGTGTACCTAGTGGGCGAGTACATATTTCATACAAGCTTATAAAAACACAGACAGTTCTGCGTTACTGTCCTCCTCAACAACTCAGTCATTAGGAGTCAATGAAGTTCTTATTTGGTTCCTGATCATTTCAAAGCCTTGCCGAGTTTCACAGTTCTGCATTATTATGGATTAAACACGCATGCATGCTCAGCTCTGGTACAGTGTAAATCATATACGGTTTCATCTGCTTCTCACAATCTCAAGTAGTAATTACAGGTCTTTACATAATTTATTTAAAGGATACTTATTGTCTTTAATGTTCCTATAATTGTTCCCTAAAACGCATGTTTCTTTAGCAGTTTGGAGTTTTTGCTTTGACCATCACCAGGAAAAGCGGAAGGAAACCAGAGTCTGGTGGGTTTAATTCCTGACGCAGGCCTAAAATTTCATTGTGACACGTCCCTGAAAATGTTGCAGGATACATTATTGCAGTGTGAAAGCTAATCAACCTCTGAACAATGCATGCTGGTTAATCCAAAGAAAACGGGCTTTAATTACAAAAAAAAAGTTCAATAAATTAAAACAAAATTTATAGCCACCTGATGGGTTCATGGAAAACATCCTTTGTCTATCTCCCTAAATATTACAAATTTAAATCCTCTAAAGAATTTACTCACCGAAGATAATCGAGCCAGGCCACATTCATATTTAACTTTACTAGGAGAACTTGTAGCTGGCCGAGTTTGATTCTCGGATACTCATAATTAAAAGTGGAAACACATTTTGGACAAGAGTTGCATGGATTTAAGTAATCTCATAATGAGTAACCCTCTACATGAGTCAATAACAGGACTACTCAATAGCCATGACCATCTGGTGGTGATCTTTCCCCCAGCATCTATATATTAGTGGAACTGTTAACTTAATTACATTTTCATGCAGGTAGGTTGTAGTTGGGTTGGGGTGTTATAATTCTAAATGAAGTGCGTTTTAAACAGTTAACAGCATCCTGACCAAGTGTAATCATGTAACCATATAACTGTGGTATATGGCATTGCCGGTAGTGACTGGGGGTAGCAGGTATACACAATCACAAATAAATGTAAAAAATAATAATACATACATACATACATACACATAAAAAGAACCTTAATTAAACACAATAGAGCTAGAGTATATTTAGCATTTTATATCAATTAAACTATAAAAACTAAAGGTTTTTCACCAGAAAATACTGGACCACAGGGTTAACAATATTTCCTGCTGGCCAACACGTACATCATTGAGAACTGAATTTCGTTTTCCACCTGATAACTGGGTTTTTGTCTTCATGGATTATAGGCTTGTGACAGTAAGTAGAAATCTCTGCTGGCAGCTGCTGTTTTCTGCAGGAGACTGCCCAAAGTTAATTTCCGATCACCACCCCATTGTTACCACTAAAGTTCGCAGGTTCTCCCTTTTCATTTGCTGCCAAAATTACTTGCTATTCAATTTGCTTTAATCCCTCCTCTGTCTGCGCATGATACCACAAAACAATGAGTGTGTTTACGTGCACCTAGTAATCCGATCATGGTCAAATTTCTGCAGTTACCCGATTATTCAAGTGGTCATGTATATAGCATACTCTAGAAATCAGACTAAGAAATCTGATAGAGAGAGCAGGATTTTAACTCAGTAATCGGGGGTTCTCTGAGCCTATATACCCATACTGTAACAATGTTACCAGGTCCGCTTTATTCTTAGAGACTTTGCTACCTCTGTGATCGTTTCCACAGACCTGGTTGGTTCTTTAAATAGCAAACTCTGGCAACTCCGAAATTAAACGCAGGATCCGCTAAACAGCCATCAAACACTTTATGGAGGCTCAAAAGCAGTATATGCTTGAGAAAATTAAGAATTTGATTATTTAATATTAAAGTTTGAATTTTACGGCACATTTTTTGTGAGATTATTGGTTGGTTGCAAAGTAGAAATCTGATTATTACCCAAGTCATGTAAACCTGGTGGTTTCACATCATCTGACTGCCCAAGTGCATGTATACTCAAAATCTGATTTTCACCAGTTGTCGAATTATGAAGTGCATATAAACGCACTCAATGAGCCCCAACCCACCAGGAAAGAACATGTTGGCAGTTGTGAAACAGAAATTTGGTGTCATCATTTTTAAATACCATCACAATTTTAAATACATCACCAATGCTGTTACTTGTATGACAGTTTAGTTCTATGTATGCTGTTAAAAAAGCAGCCTGGCACTAGGGCTATACATACACACAGTTGCAGGAAGACCGACAACTTTTACAGACCTTCCATATGATGTACTGTCTAATTACTTGAATAAAATCAAGGTGGTTTTATAAGATTTTTTGAAATTAAATAACAACCTTGCTTTGAGTTCAGACATCTGTGCATGATGTACAAATAACCAAGCAGAAATCAAAGGGAAATTATAATAATCATACACTATTAGCTCTCACTAGAGTTGGTGAACAGTGGGTGCAGCCATCACGTGACCAAAACATGCCATATGGTTTTAGGAACATCTAGCGTGTTTCCATGCTGCGGAACCACAGGGAGAGGGGGACACCTGCCTTTCCTAGCGAAAAACATTTCAAAAGTTGCAGATCTAATAGACATCAGTCACTTACAGATGGCATGATAAGCTACCGTAATACCATGATAAATAGCTTTGATCAGAGTTCACTAGATTCAAGTTTGTCCTCGTTCTAAAAACACTACTTTAGAAACAATACATTTCACAAGAAAACTATTTTCAAAAACCACTTCTAGCTGGTTCAGCATGAAACAAAACATAGGCAATTTATCTAGCCTGATCGCTGATGTACGATGGCACTGGAGGACTCATTTATCCTGGTGTTTTATTCAAGGAACTGCTATGAATTAATTATACAGGAGAAAATCAAACTCAGGGTAGCTCAATAAGAGAGGGTTGTGTTTCCAAAGAGCACATCAGAGTACTCTTTGTCCACTCACAAACACTTCCCTATCCTCAAAACTAACAGGAGTACCTCTCCATTGAATCCATTTGGCAATATTCAAACTTCCCAGTTGCTTTCACACAACACGCATATAGCAAACTTATATACACGAGGTGCTACTACATAGCAGAAATGTAAAGGTTTATCTGGTTATTAGCACATGCCTTAAGGTTTAACTGTGGTCTAAATCACAGTTTGTCATCTACAATTCTGCAAACACTCATGGATGACCTGTGTATCACTTACACATAGTGTTATTGTTTATATCACTGTGTGTATTGTCTACAAGGTGAGCAGGATGTCCTTTATTCAAAGATTACCATAAACATTTAACAGGTCACTAAGCACTGTGCCTGCTATATCTGAACTGTGTGTATGGAAGAGATGGGAGTCATCACCTGTTGAGAGCTGTCACTTTGGAAAGACTTTCATACAGGTAGACCTTCAGAAGTTTATAGACCTGGTGCTATTTTTAATCTGTCTGCTTCTCCAGTGCCAAGGGATTTTTTTTCATTCGGCTGTTGATGGGAGAAACAAACCTTCGTCCTCTGCCCAAACCTGACTTTCACATTTCATGTTCAATGCAGCAAAGGTCCAAAGTCCCCTGATGTATGACTAAGCAGATGAACTTGGGTTATTTCAGAAGCCTTTGTGATAGGGGTGTAACAGCACGAGTGAGTATTTGGTAAGGACGTTACAGTTCAGTGCACGCAGTTAGATGAATAATACACGGTAGCCTAAGGGTGTGGGAGACATATTGTCTACGATATGTGAATTATCGTTTTAACCTAAAACATGACTGAAGTTAAAAATTAGTGAACAAACTGGAGACAAATTACAGACACCACCGGCCTTGCAATCCATGTTGTTAGACTTACTTACGCACTCATGCTCAATCGCATGGAGGTTCGGCTTTGAAAATATGGATGTTGCTCAAAATAATTGGCTGCCGTTAAAGACAGCTTGACAACTAACATTACGCCACCATCTGCAGACTAACCATTATGAACAATATGAAGATTATGATCAAGGTTGTCAATGAAATGCACTCTCAAAGACAGGTACGGATTGGATGCTCTGCTTGACCATAAATCCATTGCTGCGGCAAAATGTTTTTACTTGAATGCTTCACTTTTAAGTAAATAAATAAGACCCTTTTCCCTGCCATTTAAATTTCCTTCAATGTCATTTCCACTGACGTCATTAAAAAGTAAAGTTGGGTGATATGGTAAAAATATATCATCACAACACCGAAACACATTTTCACGATACTTTTCACGTGATACATGTATTGATCACAATGCGTGTGATCAAAATGCATCAGTAGCGACAGATTCTTAAAAACTGCTATTTAAATATTAGCTCATACTTTTACATACGCAAAGAAATACCTAAAGCAACTTTCTCAAAATGTGCTGCACTTCATCCAATTAAACAGAAACCATTATAATCTTTTTAATGAAATTTCTAATGAACAGTTGGCCAGTGTTCTTTAAACAACGACGATATCCTCAGAAAAGCACGTCTATCACACTAACAAAATTGATCATGATACAATAAAATATTGCCATTCTGCCCACCCCCATTAGGAAGCAACAATCAGTATACTATTAACAAGAGCAAGCGAGTACAAGGTAAGACTTTTACAGACATGTTTTTGAAAGTTGCAAAATATCTAACTTTCCATTATGGAAAAAATCCTAGAAAATAAGATATAATGTTATGCCAATATCCCACACCCCTATGGCAGCCTGTGTGAAAAGACTAATGAATCATACCTAATTGAAAGGGAGTTATTTCTGATTCTGTGCATTCGTCTTGCAAGACGCTGAAATATCGTAGTGACGATTTCATACGTCTTGCTTACCAAACTCAATTTCACCATACATTGCTTGATGTGTCTCAAACTTCACAGGTTATTGAACATGATGATTTTGATGGTTTCCACATGCCCAGAGTGACACACAGCTGTGACACTGTTTATTTGAAGACATCAGTGGTGCGAGAACCCACCATTGCCAGCCACTAGCAGCTATACTATCAGTTGTGATCACATTTCAGTTCGCTTTATGATGATTATAGGGCACTCCACAAATTGTTCATTTTTAAGCTTGATATCACTCATGCCTAGTTAGAGCAGGTTATTGTTAAAAAATAATAATTGAACTGTCTCCTATTCATAACCTCACTAGCCTCCAGTTAATCAAAGCAATATGGTTTTAGAGGTCATTGTACATTATGCAAACCATGTCCTGAGGCCATAACAAGCACATGAAGTTGAAAATAAAACAAGCTGAAAAGAGTCACGCAAGACATTCCTCAAACAGCTACTCCAAGTCTGCTTACATGCACACACTTTAGAACTATAGCTGCTCAAATATTGCTGTGCATGCACACTTGTGACACAAAGGCTCCATTAGGGCAGGGCATGGAATAGTGTCCTTTGCCAAAAGAAGAAGAATCTTTTCTCAGTTCAGTCAAAACTGAGAACGTTATGCATTTTTTCCTTAAAGTGTAAATAACTTAACGCTGATTAACTTCAATGGTTAACCTACACAGTGGTATGAGTGGTTTAGGTGGGGTATGAAATGGAACAGTCTTTTCACTTTTTTATACCAAACAAGACATTTTTTTTTGTTCTGAGGTCATAAACTCTTGACAAACTGTTTTTGAGAAGCAACACTTTGCAGGCAAATGTGCGCTGGTATAAATTCAACTTGAGACAGCACAAAAAAAAAGCATATACACCTGTTTTCATTAGGGGACACTCATCTTATTGGACTACTTCTTCCAGGATGTCCATTTGGCCTAAAAGTGGACTATAGTCTTCACTGATAACATTACTTTTTCAGTCACCTACTGGGCTCATATTAACTATAGCTATTTTGCTGGCTGAAAACTACATCTCTGGGACATGAGGCATGAAGTTCAAGTCTGCTTACAAATTTCACTTTTATATCTGTTATATATTAAAATACTTAGAGGAGTGTCTCGTAGAAATATGCCATGCTTTTCACGTACACAATTTTATTTGTATTTACTATTGACCTATTTTAAGCGTCAAACGCATGCATGAACTTTCAATGAGGCAAGATTGTAACAATCTCAGATTTCTGTTGCACTGCATCACAAAAGATGGAGCCAACCCTCAAAAAGAAGAGTAAAGGCATGGACAGATTTATTTGCGTTTAAAAATTCTGAAATTATCTGAAGTGTTATGCAGAAAGGAAATTTTAACAAGGTTCTTTCTTGCATGATGAAAGTGCATCCAATTGTGACTCGTTATATCTCATATCACGTAGAATGAGAGCTGGAAATCTTCGCTCCATTATGAGGATACTTTAAAGGACAATCTTGATGAATGGAGTGCTAGTAAGGGCTGCTTTTCTTTTAATTACCTCATGGTACCACCACACATCACTAACTACCGTAGCATTTTAGGTAAACTATTCATTTAAATATTAATTTACGCATCGATTAGTACTTCTTCCACACGAGCTAGGCTGGTGGTGACCTCAAATGTTGAACAATGAATGATGGGGATCACTGAAGCTCATGGCTCAGCTATAGAAGGCTAATAATTTCTATATTCCAGATGATGATGAACCTCTTTAGGCTGCTCCTGTCACCGGTCACCAGAGTGAATCACAGCATGGTGTATTTGGCTCAGGTCTTATGCCAAACGCCCTCCACAAACCCTCCAAACTTTGGACCGGCACTAGGAGTACTGCAGATAGAAAGAACTTATTATTTACAGTGTTATACGTTTCCTGATTTGAGTTCTGAGCCATCACATGATCCGGCACTAGAGGTCCCTCAGTACTGATCTTACAGGATATAAATTCCAGTTATGATCCAATGATTCAAACTGGAGTACCAGGCTAAGTGTTTAAGATACAGCCAAACTGATTTAAACAGTATTCACCAGGCTCTACGTCAGTAATATGCAATATCTCTTACAATTTTAAACTAATTTCCCTTCCTAGTGTACATTTGTCTCATTTCCTTCCTGTCTCTCTATGCTTCTCTTCATCTAAAAAAAAAAATAAAAACACTTTACTCCATAGCGGTTTGAGTCAAACCGTGAGAACAAATAACTCAATAGTAGTTACTTTAACTCACCTGTTTAATATAGAACAGACATAACATTATGTGGTGTTATTGTACCTTCACTTGTTCCTAATGTTAGATTTTTGAATGTGTTCCCTTTCAAGGGTAATGACTTGTACACGAGCCAGGCTTACACCGACAAACCACTTAATTATACTGTACTGCAGGCAAGATCACTAGCTTAGATCATCACTTCCAGAAACGCTCATTAATGAATACCTCTGAGGGTCCATAACTGCAAAATAACAGCCAGCTGTATTATTAAAAATACAGTCAGCCCCAGATCAATTAGTACCTTTGGTAAAAATGTCTGTCTCTTCCTCAGACTGAAGAGAGAAATCTAATGTAAATAAAAACAAAGTGAGGTTGACTCCATTTGCCAAACAGATAACTAAAATAAAACTTAATCTTTCCCTATAATATGCTGTTGGAGCCCCCATCTGCACTACTGACCAGAAGGATCAAGGTTCAACTACCAGCACTGCCAAGCTACCACGGTTGGGTCCTTGAGCAAGGCCTTTAACCCACAATTGCTTAGACTATAAGATCAGCTGTACAATAAATGTAAATGAGCAAGGAATCTGAGACAATGCAATTGTTTGTCAGGTCATACAGGTTACTAGATCCTCTCATGGACTCCTCTTTCTCTCACTCGATAGGTTTTTAATAGAGATTAGCTCTGGGAACTGGAATAGCTGGATTCTGTGGTTTTAAACCATTTTGTATATTTGGATGCATTTTTGCATTACTGTAGGCAGAACAACAATCCTAATCAAAATAAAACAAACCTACTCAATTGTTTTTGTCACAAAGTTGTAAGGTTGGTTAGCAAAATAAAATATCAAATATCAAAAAGCCGGCCTTGCATTAAACTATTTTCCAGCTGTTTCACAGTCGAAGATGAAAATTGCATCATTTCAATCATCAGGTATAAGATGGTAATCAATCAAAGCTGTATTAAGTCGGTCTTTTTCCAGTCTTGACATTCTGGTAAAATTAACCGTATTCAAGATCATCACAAGCCTTGGCTCACGCATATAGTGACATCAATGTTGTCAGCAACCATTAGCTGAGCTCTCTCCAGCAGCAAATGTCTCTGGCTCATCCACGAAACAGACTTTCAAAAATGGTTTTGAGAGTTGGACGTGCAGTATTCCAAAGATTTAGATAGACGGATCTGTAGCAACATCTATATATTGCCAGACAGATGGATCATCATTATCCTGGCGCTTGTCCCGCCAGTGGGGGTCCGCCCACTGCCATTTGATGCAACGGAGAATATTCCAGCCGACGCGTCGCTGAGTCTGTCACCAGAGACCACACTCAAACCATGGCAATTTAGCGTAATCAATTAACCCAACATGCACTCCACCCTGTGACTGAACGCAAGACCTTTTTGCTGCCCCCGAGCCACCGTGCTGCCCTCCAGATAAATAGATATACTGCCATATATATATATATATATATATATATATATATATATATATATATATATATATATATATATATATATATATATATTACACACACACACCACACACATACACACCACACACACACATATACATATAACACACACATACACACTCCACACAATAACATGATATGAAACCCCACACACATCATACTACATAGTACTAAAATACCAATGGAATTGCACATATACTGATAACAACACCACATTGGATAAAAAAGGGAATGCATTGTATTTAATACGTTCTGGCCAAGTTCACCAAATATTGTCAATATGCTATACATCTCAAAAGAGAAAACTGTTTACAAAAAAGTGCTAACGTAGTTTAAAATCTGATTGCAAAGATGCACAATGTAAAACATGGCATCACAGCTTGATTAAACTGGCAAAGGTGGAGCTAGTTGAGCAGCAAACAAAGCAGCTTTCATAAAACAGGTGTGTTTTCTTAGTTTATGCTGGTGTAGAGTTACAGATAGGAACGGTGTTACGGCATGCGTATTTTACTCCATTCATAGATACGGCGTTAACACGCATCTAAGTCTTGACTCATCCACTAGCAATTACACATCACCAAGGCAAGGGGAAACCACCCAATGAGTGTTTAAAAAGAGGTGTTGCACTGCACATGTTAATGTGAGAAAACTGCAGTACCCCCAATGATCACCGGATGAGGATGCGATGGACTGTATTGGTCGTGAGACAGGACGTTGCCATTAATCGTGTGTTTTTTCTATGGAGTTAACTCAGGTTCCCCAATGTACAATGTACATTTCAGTATCTGAAGTATACTACTTTGTAATGGTCAATAAATAACCAGGGGATTTTACCCTTTACTCTGTGGTAGATAATTTATGTACACTTGGGCATACAGAAGACACACTCGTGAAAATAATAAAAAAGCAGCACAATGAAACTGTGTTCACCTTGAACTTCAAATGCGTAGCATGGGTGTGGTGAGAACAGTTGAATATTGCAGCCAGTTATTTCTGACACGGTATGGTTCGGTACATTTACCACTGTCTGGCTGAAGTACATCTGTCTCGAGCACCACAGCATGGCCCATGGTCATGACATAATGACAAGGTATGAAAAATAGCAGAGGAGGATGGAAAAGCAAGCAATTTGCTGGGCTGGTGAGTACTTGGCACAACGGAGCGAAAATAAGATCTGAAGAAGGACTCAAAAGTAATCAGAAAGAATGCTGTTTGTGAAAGGGCTACTGCAAAATATATGAATGGAGACTGCACCCCAGGTCTAGTTGTACGTTATGTACTGTACTAGAATGAGCAGCATGGCTTCAGCCCGTAATGTTCTTTCTCCACAACAAGCGCACAAAAAAGCAGCGCAGACGAGACAAGGTTCTGCTATGCATACAGCAACACTGTGGTTTTCCTGTCACATGCATGATGCATGCGTGTTTGAGAGAAAGAGAGGAAGGGAGGGGTGGCTGATCTTTTTTTTCCAGGCAGTACTACTTCTCAATGGCCTTGGTAATTACAGCAAGTGTTAGTCTTTGATAGCTACATGGAACGACTCATTTGTTCCAGGTCGAATGTTTTTCGTACCCTGATGCTTAAACACACAACCAGAATAAAAGCCCATTGCAGGAATTTTCCTCTTCAAAGATTTGTGAGTGAGAGAGTACTTCATACTTTTGCAATATTATTAATTTCATCTAAGGTTTAAAAAAAATAAATAAATTATAATTATAGTTATACTTGAATACAGCCCTGTGCCATTTAACGTCCACATTATCTTCTGTGACACAGGACGTTGACAAGAAATCATCATCATCGCACTATATAGTAATTCTTATCTTTATATCAATTATAAAACTGGAAACATAAAAACAAAATGAAAGTTGTTTTCTGCTATCAAGACTGCAATTCTCCTTTCTGTCAGTAGGTGTTACAAGGACTCATACAGACTAGTTTTCTATCATTCAGACATGAATGAAATATACATAAGAGCGAAGTATAATTCTTAACACCTCGGATGTTAAAGCGAACGGACGGTGAAAAGATGGACGTTTAAGAGTGCATACCTGTAAAATTAGGTTAAAAATTTAATTAATAAGAAGAATGCCTCATTTTAATAAAACCTCAATGTAATCAGTTAACATGACAAACAGAACGATTCCTGCTGGCTAACAACAAACATGTCCGCAATTTTGAGGTATTTTACCATATTATTAATAAAGCTTTTGTTGTAATACTTCATGCTCGTTTTCCAGACTTGTACCCTTAGCTTGTTTTGATGGTCGGCCAACCAAGTGCACTCTATCACATGAGAATACAGAATGCATTTTGTTTTTGTTAGCTTCCTCAAAATGAGTCTGAAAAAGGGGCTTGGTATGATCACCATACAGCAATACTGCAAAGCAACTCGTTTATTGAGGGTCATGTTGCAGTGCTCTTTATAGCCAAGTTGCCACTCTCTGAAACAACCAACCAATTTAATTCAAATCCTTTTCCTCATTACAGTGAGGTCAGGGTAGAGTTTTTTACATCACTGTGACAACACCACAACACAAGAGAAACACTTTTCAAATTCAACCACTCGAATTTAAACCCTGTTTACACATGGTGTTCCCAAGCATCTCGTATCTCTATTGTATACCGTTACAATTTTAACCATATGCACCTACACTTAATAGTCAAATGTGTCTAAAGTCAGCCAGAACAAAATCTGATTGCTGTATCCCATGTAACAATGCAAATCAGCTCGTAACACCAGACCACCCACTTCCTTTGTTGTTTTAAACTCGCAAAAAAATTATTGAGGCATAAATTTCTTTAAAATAAAACGAAGGCATCATCTTAGGAAGATAATTCCACAAAGACAGTGACTGTTAAAAACATTCAAGTCAGCTGTGCCACTGACTGTGTAACGTGCTACTATGGTGCATAGGCCAATTTGGGCATGAGACAGGGAAGTGAAGACTGATGGGTCACAATCGTACTTAAGGTTTATTGTGGACAGTAGCATCTCTCCAAATTTCTTTAGTCAGCATTGAGCGTCCGCCGTTACTGTTGTCTGGATGACATGAACACTAGTACTCACATGGTTGAAAAAACACTATCATGTTAATTCTTAATATTTAAGGTAAATACAGTAGTCTTGAGTATTAGCCTTTCACTTGTATCAGTGTTACGCATTACAAATTCTTTAATACAGGTATGTGCTCTTTAAAGTCCGTATTACGTTCGGTGAAACAGGAAATAGTCACATAGCACGTTACATACTTCGCACATAGTGTATTATTTTAAACAATTAAAACACAAATAGCAAACATAGTACTGTACAATATAGCAATTCTTGGTGTATCATTTAGAAAACTTGTAAACGAAACAAAAAAGGAAGTAGAACGATTGTTTATTTGTCATTCAAGTCTGAGATTCTCTATTCTGTCAGCAGGTGTCGCAAGGGTTCATTCGCACTAGATTTCTGTCATTCAGGCGTGAATTCCATGTATACAAGACAATTTTATTTCCTATTATAATTCTTAAGACCTCAGCTTTTGAAGTGAATGGGCACTGACCGGATGGACATTAAATGGCGCACACCTGTACCTAAATTACAGAAAGCAAAAAGCGAATACTGCTTAAAAACAAAAGCAAGTAGACCATTTATGAAAACATTATTAATTACGTGTCATCATTTTCTGGCCTGCTTTTCTAAAGCAACCTTAAGACTGTGAAAGGCACTATACAAACATAATTTATTACCAGTAGTACTATAGCATCTGAAAATGTATACAAGTCGAGATTACAGAGGTATTTATTTGTTTTATTAACCTAAACATGGTTATTACAACCAAGTGGCCCCTAAAATAAGGACTGAAGGGTTCTTTATTTGCTTAATATACATGTACGTGGTTCATGACTATTAGAACAACACTAAGGTGAACTTGGAGCCGTTTACGTTTTATCACCCTGTAAATAATTAACATTACTGTGTGGTAGAAAATACATTTTAAGGTGCGAAATAAATCAATTTAAATTCATTTAAAGGTGTTTGTTTTAACCTGGCCTCAAACTTAATATTGAAGTCACACGCAATGACGCTCTGAGGACCTTTCTAATGACCGCGATCGTACTCTAAACGATTTTCTAAAAACGTCGTGTGAGTTTGAGTTAATACAGGTCCAACATTGTGTTAGCAATAACATCGTGACTCTTGCAGATAGTAAAAATGTCAAGTATCACGACACATCATTGACACGTCGGTCACCATTTGCTTAAATAATTAACAGTTGCAGACTAACTGCTTAATGAGCTGTGTGCAGGTTTATACAGAGCTCATACAGAGAGCGTTCACCCAACACCACTCCACTGCCCAGAAGACGGTAACGCGTGCCTTGACTTACCAAGCAGCAGCAGCTTCACCTCTCTCGCCGCCTTCTCGCCATCTTCGCGGAGGTTTTTGTCGATCATTTTCGACCTCTCGGCGGCCGCCTTGTCCTCGGCGCTCACCGTACAGCCCATGGCTCCGACGAAACAGGCCGCTCGCCGCCAAACTGTGCGTTTCTGAGCCCGAATTCTACACCAAACGGGTGCGTGAAAGCTCCGAGGCTGAGCGCTGAAGCGTGCGGGCAGAGCGCAGTTATCCCCCCTTTCACTAACCCAAACGGAAATGGTGTAGAAGGCGTGCGAGACGCTATAAACCTGTCCTCAATTTAAAAAGTTTCACTCGGGAAATGGCAGTTAGAAGGCCTGCGACGCCCCATCAACCAGTTGTCATCAGCAGTGCACACAAGCTCAAGACTAAAAGTTCATCAGCAGGCTGCGGTGCTAATGTGCGTTCAGTGAGAGCGCCAGTCAAACGCAGCGCGTTGAGTCAAACAGTTAACCTGCATAAAAGCAATGAGACGCAATTCTGCCACCCACTACCAGCTACGCTCTACTGCTTTCCCCGTTTCCGTTAAATGTCTGGCATCACAGTCCATGCGTAATCCGAAGAAGGAAGGGGAGGAAAAAAACCTTATAAACGTTACGTTGCACTCTACCACGCCCGCAGCAGCCCTACCAACTTCATGCGGAATGAACAGAGCGCGCCAGTCCGCAAAACGCTCAGCACGCGCACTGCGCATGCGCACAGCCAGCCGCTGGTGAACGGTGAAACCGATTTCAGTCATTTCGAAAGCATATCAAATCGTGACAAAAGCAATTCGATAACTTTACGATGCATCTGAGCTTAAAAACGATAATTTAGAACGACGTCACACAGTGGAGCAGATTTTTTGGGGCAGAATTTACCCCAAAAGGAAGACGCGCGTGAGGTAAGTCTTTGGCGACACCACGTGGTCTTAAACCAAATAATGCGCCTTATGACCCATGTATTAACCTTCTGTATTTAAAAAAACGTATTTAAATTCAGCCGATATTGTGCTGATTTTATACAAGTCCCAGCAAATACCTTCTTTGTCTAAAATATAAATTATGATTAACGCTTTGAAATGACCACATTTATCATTAGGCTACTTTATATAAGTTATTATTTCTACATTACGACCCCAAATCAGAACACAATTGTAGCTGTTGCGATGTGTCTTACATTTAGTTTAGCGTTTATTTCATTGCAGAGATTAAATACCCAATATATGTGATGTTTTGTCTAGTCAACTTCATTAAATTCCTTAACATGATCTGAAACACTTAATTGCTTGGTATCCTCCGTGCCAAAATCTCGTCTTGTGAGAAGGAATGGCAACATTACAAAACAGGTCAATGCTTTGCTGTCCATTTTTTTTTATGTTTATTAACAAATTAAATTAAGCTGACCAGAAAAAAAGAAATATCTTGGGTACACGATGTATGGTTTGAAATAAAAGTCAAAGTCAATGTAAGGAACACTTCATTTCTAGTATTTGCATTTTCCATCTGTCCCAAATTCCTCTGACTTGGGGTTGTAAATTTACATTATTCAACAGGTGACCTTATCCAGAGGGACTTACAGAAGACTCTCATTCTTATAGAAGTATTCTTCTTAGTAGACACTACCTCATTCTAACACAAGTAGTTTAAAGCTCAAGAACACCATCAAACTGAAACCCTGTTAAGATTCCATGTATGGAACAAAATTAAGGAAAGGTGGAGTTCTGCTGATTTTGTACTGATAGCCGCATGCCAGAGTCAGGTTAAAACATGAGCAGAGAATCTCGTCTGGCTATAAAAGTCTACTCAAAGGTTTTCTGCATTCTGTGATGGTGTTATGGAGGAGTTGCCAGGGAGATGACAAGACCCCGATATGGGGACATATCTCTAGTAATGTAAAGCAGATCAGTCATACTAGGGTTTAATTTCAAATAATGACGTCCATGCCAACATGCTCGTATCTGATAGTGGAAAGAAGAGGATGAGATGAGTGTCATCAGGATAACAGTGATACTAGAAGCAGAATCTTGTGGTTGACCATGTCAAAGGCTGATGAAAGGACAAGGATCAGAACAGATGAAAGTTACTCAGAAACAGCCACCAGGGCAGCTTTCTGTGGAGTGTGTTGCTTTGAAGTCAGACTGGTGGTAATCCTGTAGGTCACTCTGTATGAGAAAGGTGGACAACTAATTGTACATAGCACATTCAAGAATTTTTAAGAGGAAGAAAGGTAGTGATACCGGTCTGTTTAATGTAAGCTGTTGAAAGATAGGAATGACCCTTGTGTTCCTGAAAGCTGAAGGAATATGGCATCAAGGAATTGTTTATGATGGAAACAATAAAAAAGAGAAGGCCTTGAGCAATCTTCTACTTCACTGATGTTGGCATAGGATCCAGCAGATATGTGGTAGAATTCCTAGAAGAGGGAGTTGAAGAATATTATCTGTAGAAAGAGGAATAAAGCAGTGATAGGGCACTGTGATGCATATCCGCATTGGGAACAGTGGCAAAAGAGAGAGAATGGAAGATCTTGTTTATCTTCTCATCAAAGAAGCTGGCAAAGCCTTTAGCAGTAAGGCTGGATGGGTGAGGAGGAGGAGGAGGAGGAGGGTGGTCGAGGGGTGATGAAAAGATTGCATGGAGTTTGCGTGGTTCAGAGGAAGTTGCTTCCAGCTCTCCTTTGTAGATGGATGTCTTAGCAGCAGTCACATCAGAGGAGAACTTGGACAGTAGAGTGCATAGGAGATCAGCATCAAGCTTTGACTTCCTCCGCTTCCTCTCAACAGCTCTTAGATCTGTTCAAGAGCCATGCAGCACATGCAGCAGGGGCCAGACGTCTGAGACCACTGGTGAAAAGGCTTCTATTTGGCATTTTTCTCAGGTTTAATGCAATGTTTTTGTAACCTGAGTGAAAAGTTGAATCTTTTGGTAAATTTCAGAATGTATTGCTATTTGATATGTTCCCCATTTGCTGTAAGGACAGTTTGCACTCAAGCTGGCATGGACTCTTCAAGTTTGTGCCAAATTGGATGAAGAG
Source organism: Ancistrus triradiatus (assembly GCA_025084515.1). Taxonomy (NCBI): domain Eukaryota; kingdom Metazoa; phylum Chordata; class Actinopteri; order Siluriformes; family Loricariidae; genus Ancistrus; species Ancistrus triradiatus. Next base: position 76,970 of record JAJAGP010002708.1, read on the forward strand.
GTAGGGGATTGAGAGTGAATTGTGACAGACTGTGATGAGTTGAGGAATTACAGTGGTACCTCGGGTTCTTTACCACTTCGGTACTTGTCAAATTTGGTTGTCGGTACATTTTGACTAGAAAAAATTGTCTCGACTCTTGTCGTTTGCTCAGTACTCGACACACTTGCTTAAACTTGTTTGGGTTGAGCCGAAGCTCGATTTACGATTCATGATTCAGAACACAGCGATTCAGGTTCACAATAGCCCTTGATCAGTGAAGCACTCCATTGTGTTTATCGTGTTTTTCTTTATTTTTTCATCTATAGTACTGTATACTTAGTGTAAATAAGTCCCCAAGGGTCCTAAAAAGGTTAGTTTATAAGAGCCAACCAAAATCAAGAACTGGATCCTCCAAAACACAGGCTGCAGTTAGCTTAGCAGCTATGCTAGTACCCTGAGTTCACCAATAGAGTAAGCTCTTTTACTTTTCACTTTCAATCCATTACTCTCTAAATTACATGATATTTTTTAACACTGTGTTAATGATTTTGGCCAACTGTAGGTTAATGTAAGTGCTTTAAGCATTACCATACTTATCATTACTTATCATAGGCTCCACTATAATACACTATAAACCGCTCTACTAAACACTCATTATACCCCTCAGTTCATGATATATTTAACTTATGATGGATTTGTCGGAACATATCCCCTTCGTAAATCAGGGAGCACCTGTACAATATAACTATATTAAGGCATATAACGCCTTATACAATGTGGATTTTCTTAGGGTCTGGAATGGATTAATTCAATTTACATTATTCCTTATGGAGAACATTTGCTCAGGTACTACTGCATTTCTACTTCATATAGCTTAACTGCACCATGCCTCAAACTGCAATGAAGAAACTGCGAATCAAACTTTGTTTTCACCAAAGAATCCTCCATTTACAGCAATTACAACTTTGAACACAGTTATTATTATCCCTACTCTAGATACAGTATTTTCAGGTACATAGTTATTTTGAATAGCCATTCCCTGACATATGAAGGTTAACACTTTTTTTAATGTTATTAGAATTTTATAGACACTGTATGTATATATATATATATATACACTTCTCAAAAATTAAGGGAACACTTAAAACAACACATATAACTCCAAGTAATCAAACTCTTCTGTGAATAAAAACTGTCCACTTAGGACAACATTGATTGACAATCAATTTTCACATGCTGTTTTTGTCAAATGGAATAGACCAGGTGGAAATTTATTGGCAATTATTAAAGCAAGACAACGCAGTAAAGGAGTGTTCCTGCAGGTGGGGACCACAGACCCTTCTCAGTACCTATGCTTTCTGCCTGATGTTTTGCTCACTTTTGAAATGTTGGGTGGTGCTTCACACTCCGTGGTAGCATGAACGGACTCTACAAACACCCCACACCGTGGCTCAGGTAGTTCAGGCTCATCCATGATGGCAACATCCAATGCCAGCTGTGGCAAGAAGTTTTGCTGTTTCGTCCGTAGTTTCCAGAGGCTGGAAGGCGCTACCAGGAGACCGGCCAGTACACCATGAGACGTGGATGGGAGGCCATATGAGGGCAAACCCAGCAGCAAGACCGCTACCTCCGCCTTTGTGCAAGGAGGACATCAGGAGGACCCCTGCCAGAGCCCTGCAAAATGACCTCCACAGCACAAATGTGCATGTGTCTGCACAAATGGTTAGAAACCGCTACATGATGATGGTAATGAGGGCCCGAAGTCCAGAGATGGGGGCTGTGCTCCAGCCCAACACGTGGCAGGACGCTTTGCTTTGCCAGAGAACACCAGATTGCAAATTCACAAACTGCGCCTGGCTCTTCACAGATGCAGCGTTGACACTGAGCACATGTGACAGACATGACAGATCCTGGAGACGCCGTGAGAGCGACCTGCTACCACCTGCAACATCCTTCACATGTACCGGTTTGGCAGTGGGCATAATGGTATGGGGTGGGGTGCCTTTTCTTTGGAGGGCTGCACAGGCCTCCATGTGCCTCGTCAGAGGTAGCCTGACTTGTCAGTAGGGTACCGAGATGAGATCCTCCATACCCCTTGTGAGACCCATATGCTGGTGCGGGTGGGCCCTGGGTTTCCTCTAATGCAGGACAATGCTAGAACCTCATGTTGGCTGGAGTGTGTCAGCAGTTTCCGGCAAGATAAGACATGAAGCATGGACTGGCCCGCCCATTCCCCCAGACCTGAATCCTGATTGAGCACATCGGGACATCAGTCTCGCTCCATCCCCACCAACGTCACGTTGCACACAGACTGTCCAGGATTTGGCGGATGCTTTAGAGTCCAGGTCTGAGAGGAGATCCCTCAAGAGACCATCCGTCACCTCAATCAGGAGCATGCCATGGCGTGTAATGTAACTTAGGTCATACAGGGATTTTTTTTCCTTGCCTCTGTCGCCCAGCTTGATCAATTGGGAATGGACGTAGTTTATAGGAGATAATCTACTTGTAAAGTTGCTTTGAGACCATGCTCCATAATAAAATAGATAGAAATAGAATCTGACCTTGACTTGACCTTGATACAGGCACGTGGAGGCCAGACACAATGCTGAGCGCCTCATTCTGACTTGTTTTTAAGGACATTACATCAAATTGGGATCAGCCTGTAATGTGTTTTTTTTTTTTTTCCACTTTAATTTTGTGTGTGACTCCAATCCCAAGCCTCCATTGGTGAATAATTTGAGTTCATTTAATGATTTTTTGGTGGTGATTTTGGTGTCACACATTCAAACTGTGTACATAACAAAGTATTCAATAGAATATTTCATTCATCAATCGTAGGATGTTTTATTTGAGTGTTCCCTTTATTTTTTTGAGCAGTATATAATATATAGATATATTAAACAACACAAAGACTCCAAGTGTTTCCCTTTTATTTTGTTGCGCAGTATCCTTCTCCTCTCTCTCTCTCTCACTCTCTCCCTTTCCTCTCTCTCTCCCCTCTCCCCCTCTCTCTCTCTCTCTCTCTCTCTATATCTATCTATCTAATATCTCTCTTATATATGCGTATATATATCTCTATCTATATATCTATCTTATATATATACACACGTACATAGTTGGTGTACCTATAGTTTGCCCCACTATATATATATATATATATATATATATATATATATTTAATCAGCCACTGATTGTCCAAACTGATTGTCCAAACTCTCCTCCTAGAAAAAAAATCCAGTAAATCACATTGTAGCATTTTTGAAGACTTCTTAAATTCTTTAAGAAGCTCTTCTGTCCGCCACTCGTTACCTGTGTTAATGGCACCTGTTTGACCTCATTATCTGTATAAAAGACACCTTTTCACAGCCTCAAACAGTCAGACTCCAAACTCAACCATGGCCAAGACCAAAGAGCTGTTGAAGGACACAAGGAAGAAAATTGTATACCTGCACCAGGCTTGGAAGCAGGTTGATTTGAATAAATCAACTGTGGGAGCAATTGTAAGACATACGAGACCATTGATAATCTCCCTTGATCTGGGGCCCCATACAAGATTTCATCCCGTGGGGTCAAAATGATCATGAGAACAGTGAGCAAAAATCCCAGAACTAGACGGAGGGACCTGATGAATGACCTGCAGAGAGCTGGGACCAAAGTAACAAAGGCTACCATCAGTAACACACTACGCCGAGAGAGACTCAGATCCTGCAGTGCCAGGCGTGTCCCCCTGCTTAAGCCAGTACATGTCCAGGCCCATCTGAAGTTTGCCAGAGAGCATATGGATAATCCAGAAGAAGATTGGGAGATTATCATGTGGTCAGATGAAACCAAAGTAGAACTTTTTGGTAAAAACTCATCTGGAGGAAAAAGGATGCTGAGTCGCATCCCAAGAACACCATACCTACTGTCAAGCATGGAGGTGGAAACATCATGCTTTGGAGCTGTTTTTCTGCAGAGGGGACAGGACGACTGATCTGTGTTAAGGGAAGAATGAACGGGGCCATGTATCGTGAGATTTTAAGCCAAACTATCCTTCCATCAATGAGAGCATTGAAGATGGAACGTGGCTGGGTCTACCAGCATGACAATGATCCCAAATACACCACTCGGGCAACGAAGGAGTGGCTCCATAAAAAACATTTCAAGGTCTTGGAGTGGCCTAGCTCAACCCCATAGAAAATTTGTGGAGGGAGTTGAAAGTCCGTCTTGCCCCAAAACATCAGTGCCCTAGAGGAGATCTTCATGGAGGAATGGGCCAATATACCAGCTACAATGTGTGCCAATCTGGTGAAGACTTACAGGAAACGTTTGACCTCTGTCATTGCCAACAAAGGTTATGTTACAAAGTATTGAGTTAAACTTTTGTTATTGACCAAATACTTATTTTTCACCATAATTTATAATTTACAAATTCTTTAAAAATCCTACAATGTGATTTCCTGGATTCTTCTTTCTCATTTTGTCATAGTTGAGGTGTACCTATGATGAAAATTACAGACCTCTCTCATTTTTCTAAGTAGGAGAACTTGCACAATTAGTGGCTGACTAAATACTTTTTTGCCCCACTGTATGTATGTATGTGTATGTATATATATATATATATATATATATATATACACACACATATACTGGTGCTTGAAAGTTTGTGAACCCTTAGCATTTTCTATATTTTCCTGCATACATATGATCTAAAAACACATCAGAATTTTCACACAAGGCCTAAAAAGTAGATAAAGAGAACCCAGTTAAACAAATGAGACAAACATATTATACTTGGTTTCCATTTATTTATTGAGGAAAATGATCCAATGTTACATATTAGTGAATTGCCAAAAGGTATGTGGAAACCTTTTGCGTTCAGTATCTGTGTGACCCCTCCTGTGCAATCAATAACTGCAACTAAACGTTTTCCTGTAACTGTTTGATCATCCTGCACACCGGCTTGGAGGAATGTTAAGCCCATCCTCCTACAGAACAGCTTCAGCTTGATGTTGGTGGGGTTTCCTCCTCACATGAACTGCTCACTTCATTCAGTCCTTCCATCCACCACATTTCGATTGAATTAAGGTAACAATTGTCTTGGAATTTTTCCTTCATTTGTACACAATCTGTCCTGACCTGTGGGATTTGTGGAGTCCAAACTCTTTAGAGATGGTTTTGTCACCTTTTCAGCCTGATGAGCATCAACACTCTTTTTCTGAGGTTCCTCCAGAAATCTCATTTTGTTCGGCCATGATTACACTTCCATCCACAAACGTGTAGTGAAGAAGCTGATTTTTGATAGTCCCTGTTCTTTAATAAAACGGGTGCCACTCAACACCTGATTGTCATCCCATTGGATTGAAAACACCTGACTCTTAATTTTCACTTTCAAATGAACTTAATCCTAGCGTTCACATACTTTTAACCCACGCACTAATATGTTTATTGGCTCATATATATATATCCTCAATTCAGTCATTGATTACTCCTTGAACAACTTCTGGACACCAAATCAACTTAAAAAAGGAATTAAAACGAAAAAAATTCTCAGTTACGTTTTGTTTGGAATAATTTATTGGGTATCTGAAGAATTGGTGCCTGTTTTTTGTGTCGTATATTTCTATAACTCAATAATTCTTGATGAGGGAATTTTTTTTTTGCCATATTTCTTTGGGGGGGGGGGGGGGGGGGGTTTGTGTGTGTGCAGCTGTAAGAACCAAAAGCAACCCCAGCAGAGGGTACCCATTGTTAATTATCACCCTGGACACTTTTTGGTGGTTCTACCACGGAACCCCTGCAAGGAACTTGGCGACACATGTGTGTTTTGTTAAAGACAATATATTATAAGTTGTTTTTTTTTTTTTGCTAGCATGATGTAGTGGACCATCAACAGCTTTCAGTTAATAATTTAAAGGAATTGCTTATATAGCTTTACAATTTTTTTTCTGTATTGCTGTGCCAGAAAAAAAAGCATTACAATTTACTGTCACATTTTTTGACCAAGACACTTGGGTGGCCCAATAGTGTAATACGCTACCCACCATAACAGTTGATATTTCAATTGTGCACTTACAATTTGCTTTTTAAATTACTTTTATGTTATTTCATCTGATCTGACCAAAGAAACCAGTTGCAGTCGAAGTTCAAGTAGAGCTCCAAAGACTTACATTAAGTTAAAGAAAAATATTTTCCCTTCCAGACAGTTTATTTGTGGGGTCTGTTTATAGACTTGGAGACCTGACAGTGCTGCAAAGGTTTGTGTGCATTTGGTGAGGTACTATTTGTTAAATATTTTGTGTCATTGCAAAATTTACAAAAAGTGCAGGGAATGATATAAAATGTAAAGAACAACACAATCTTGTCTATAAGTAAAAACTCAGCCACAGGTATGAAAACAACTATATAGTCTTTATTGTCAAACTAAAACCAATTCTGCTATTTACACTATACAAGCTAGAAACATAACATATGCGATGGATCAACAGGTATAATATTATCTGATATGCTGTATTTAACTTGTAGACGTTACAGACTTTCTAGAATGAGCAAGGCTGTGTGAATGACATTGCTGATAAACTTGTTATATGGCAGTCCATACTGCTTTTTCATTAAAAACAGCTTCTACAGATTAAAGATGTCAGAAAGAGATGGAAATATGAAAAAAAAAACATTAACAATATAGTCATCAAAATGAATTGTTTTATCAGCTATCCTTAGGTAAGTAATCATGCCAACTCTTGAATTGTATATCACATCCATTAAATCACTTTCATTACACAAAGCACAGAGCAGTGAGAAAACAATACTCTATAACCAAATTGTATTGGATACAAATACACTGATTAATTTATCCTGATACCAAATAAATGTGCAAATGCATTTCCATCTGTCAATTCTTATCAATAATCATCAAGTGAGAGCAATGACATTTTACTAAAATTGTATAATGTTCAAACAATTTCTGCTGACATAAACACTTGTATGAAAATATAATCCTTTGGTTTTCGCATTCCGAAATGAGTAATCAAGGATTAGCTATTAATCTACTAAATTAATACCTGAAAGCAGAACTGTTCAAACATCAGCAGTGAGAATATGTCCATTAATTCGAAAACAGGCTAAAATAATATGCTGTGAATCTCACAATACACTGACATAATCAATCAGAAAGTACTAAATGTGAAAACTCATGAATCAGCAGCTTTGTATGCACACACAAACATTTTAGTTCTATGACTATAAAATCAAAGAACTACCATAAACAAAAGTAACCTTAATAGATATTCTGTGAATATTTCGAAGTTTTAAATAGGAAAAATATATACACTTTGGCGCATTGTAACTGGTCTATAGTGAAAGAATGATGATGACTGTTTTAAACCTTACTTAACAGTTTTACTGTTTCCACTGTTTCAGCAGCATAACACTTTAGAAACTGGCATCAGTCTTAATGTTGAATGTTGAATGCTTAACAGCTTTTAGTCACTTAAGCCACTTAAGGATTGTTTCCTAGTTGTAATGTTCAACATGCTTCACACTATATAGCCAAACATGTGTGGACAATGGAGAATTGGATCCAAAACCGGGGTATTAGTATGGAGTTTATCCCCCATTGCTGCTGCAACATCCATCCCTCTTGTGTGAAGCATTTCCACTAGATTTTGACATGACTTTGAGGTCAGGCTCTGATGTTGGACAATAAGCCCTGGCTTACTCTCAGCATCCCAATTAATCTCAGTGGTGTCTGATGGAGTTACGGCCAGGGAGTGTTTAAGCCAGCAAAGCACTCCATCAGAGTTGGTAAACCATTTCTGTATGGGTTTTGTTTTAGTAAGGCAGGGGAGAAATTTGACTTGTTGCAGAGGTGGAAGCCTTTGGAAGCTTCGTATTGAGAGATACTGAGGTGTTCAGTACAGCTCAATCTACTACAACTGTTTGTCTATATAGATTCCGTGCCTATATGCTTTATATTATGAACCTGTTAACAATGAGTCTTTAATCACTAATTAGAAGGGATGTCTACAAACATTTGGCCATATAGTGTACCTCAAAATCATTTTTTGCCACCAGTTTATAGTGTTAAAAGAAAGCAGCAAGGGTAAAAAAGGTATTGCATTTCTACCTTTTAAGAAATTCACTTCTTACTTCTGTAAAGCTCTGAACTCCACACACAGAGATAAAAAATCTAATTGAATGGCACTCTAATATGAAAGACATTAAACGTGTGAAAAGACATTGCCAGGTGGCCAAACGCAAGGGACCCCAGAACAGATGATACATCTCTTAATGAGAATATCAGTAAGGCACAACTCACATTAAACAGCACAGATTATGAAAATAACATGGTTGTGGAGAGATTAAAAAAAACAGCGATTATTTAATGTAGATATGAACAGTCTTGGATTTGTTTAATCCCAAAAAATATATATAAATAGTTAATTGATTCAAATCTGCATGCCATTCACACATTAAGCCATCAATATGTTCAACAGACATCTTAAACTCCGTATAACTGATTTCACTTGAATACAGAAAATGATCTGTTGATTAAATACATTACAAAGGATTAAACACAGATCTAATGCCTTAATACATTTAATACACTTCAATAAATACTTGTTAACTTATCTCTGTGTGAACATCGTCAGTCTTGCTGAACATCATGATGTTGCAGTAAGATCTTTTAAACTGTAGGAGAAGATGATTTCACTTAAGCACCACGGACCTATTGCTGAAAAAGTCCCTCTTACACCCACTGCAAACATGCTGCTAAGAAATGCAGAATGACAGCAGAATTACAAGGTCAGTTGGACTGCGAGTATGCTACTTTTGGGCAGATGTGAAAGCTGATTTCTGCTTATGAGAGAACAACTTCAGCTGAATGCCTTCATCTGAACAGTTGATCAGTAAAAGTAAAGATCATTCATTACTTTATCTTCAGTAACCACATCATCCTGGTGAGGGTTGCAGTGGGTCCAGAGCCTGTCCAGAAAACACTGGGTGCAAGGAAAGTACACATGGTGGAGAGGGTGCCAGTCCATCGCAGAGCATCACAGTCACACAATCACACTCACGCATACAAAGTTGCAGTTTAGTGAAGCCAATTCATCTACAGGTTGCAGTTGTAGATTATTATTTCCTGTTGTACAGTGGAACCTTGGAATTCAAACACCTCTTCACTCCAAACATTTCGCCCCAAGTACGAACAAAAATTCCGACTTCGAACATGAGAACCCTAAATAAAACACTCAGTGGTGCGATCTTCCAAAGACAATGCACATAATCCAATCCAGTCGGTGGCGATAATGTACCAATACGGTCTGCCAATCGCCATAGAATCCAAAAGAAGAAGAACTAGGGTGTGATCACAGGCATATTTTGTATATTATATTATTTTATTTTATTATTGTATTATGTACCGGTATATGTATATTATATCAGTCAACAGGTTCGATTTCAGACACCCCCTCAATCTCGGCACTGCTGGCCTAAAAAGAAAACTGTGTTCGCCTCAGCGGCTATAAAGTTTCACTTTCCTTTCAATTATTTCTTCTTTTTATATTTCAGTGATTTCATGTATATTTATTACTATTATTGTATTACATTCCTTTGCTTTATTCATTAATTACATAGGAATATAGGTGTAAAAACATTTGGGGGTCGAAAACGGATGAATCCTATATACATTACTTCTTATGGGGAAATTGATTCCCGCTTTCAAACTGCTTTTTGGAACCATTTAAGTTTGAAATCTGCGGTTCCACTCTAATTTATTATACTTGTTAAGCCATTGATCGGCTGGTCATTAAATCATGCATACCTGAATTAGCATGTTATTGGGTTTTCTGCCTGGAGAACACACACAAACATTGTGATTAATAATGGTGTGAATCTCCTATTTTGTAAAGCTTTCAAGTACCGCTGATGTGACACCTTCCACTGCTCATAAGGAATCTGTATACATAAAACACACACTTGTGCTAGTGACGACCTCTCCTAAACAAGCCCCGAGTATTCAGGCCTAGTGTGAATGCCATTAATGCTCATCATGTTATCATCAGATCCAAACTAAACTAAACTAAACTCAATCATTCTGTACCCTAACATTCCTGCACACGACTTAAGGAAAGTAAAAACTGTAGTATTTTTATTTACAGATTATTACAGCTGTAGATCTTCAAGGATAATGCAGATAGAAATATTATAGCGTAGCAGAGTCTCTACAGAGCCGTTCTGTAGAACAGACGAGGACTGATTAGTGAAATAAATTATTAAACTGACACAAAGTTTCAGAACAATGGCAAGTAAGTTTTGCTCTCTCAAGAAGCAATACAATGGGTGAGCTGGACTAGTAGCGCATACACTACACCGAAGCACTGTCTACAGAAAGCTTAGTGTTTTCTTGTAACTGTGTTGATTACCAGTGTTAAGTGTTATTTGAACCAGGACAGAGCGAAAATCAGTTGAGTTGGGAACACTGCACTAATAAAAACTAATAAAAATACAAAATGTCTTAACAGCCTCAGCTGACTATCACGCGACCATTTTCAATCTCACACACACACACACACGTACGATGATGTGAGACTGTCCTCTAGTGGCCGCCAGCAGAACCACCAGTCCCTGTTGTCCAGTCGATGATGATAAAACTCAGACTCATAATCATAAACAGCACCCCCAAACCAGCAAAGCACGCAGCCTAGGAAGGAGAGACATTATTAAGCTTTTGAGTCCATTTGTCACATTTTCACACTTATTATGTAAACACAGCAATACATCTACAATTAATTTGCACAAGTCACATGAATTAAAAACAAATACAATACTGACACCATTTAAACACCGCTGTATACATAATCCTGATCTGACCTGTGTTATGTTATTTCTGAAGTTGATAAAATGTAAAAAACAGAAGAACAGCTTTTACAGGCTACAGGGCAAGTATTTAGTGTGATCTCCCCTTACACTTGAGCAACAACAGCATCTGGCAGCTTCATCTGGATCTCAAGTTGGCCCTTGTTGGAAGAAGCTTGATCAGGAAGAAACCACTTTTTTGGGGAGTTCACATTAAATACTGGCTTTTGCTTGCAGAAACCATTTTGCTCTGAAAACTGTGTGTTTTTATTTTGTTTACATATGTCCTGCATTTTCTGTTTGTATCTTAATTAAGAGACAGAGAAATAATTATATACGGTCATTATACCATTGCTAAAACAACAAATCTAATGGCGGCCTTAAACTTTCGCACAGCACTGAATGTGTGTATGTGTGTGTGTGTGTGTGTGTGTGTGTGTGTGTGTGTGTGTGTGTGTGTGTGTGTGTGTGTGTGTGTGTGTTGGGGCTGGCAACGTTAATGTGTTAATGCTCTCAAGTTATCTGGAAACTCTAGCACGCAAATTAATTAAAATGGCAAGTTTGACCCCAACTGCCTCACGTAAATCCTGGGTGGGGTTGTCTGGCTGAAATACTGAAAGGCACAAACCAGGAATCAAAAGTGGAGCAGTTGGCACAAATTTATATGTATTGCACTGACTGGAGAACAGTGGACATCACTAAGCAACCATAACTACCTCAGGCTAAGGGCACACCTAATCGATGACAAATGGCACTCCTGCACCTTGTGAAAACAGAGGAAAGGTAATTTGCTGAAGCATGTGCTGGCCAGTTTCTTATTTGGGTGAATTACTTTGCAAACATTTTACAGGCAAGCTGTTTACTTTCATTTTGTAGCAGACATTACTTTTATTTATGTGGTTGTCTCCTAGGTCTGCAGTTCATTATGAATGTTGTACGCAATGCTAAGCACAGTCTAACTTTTTACTTAGCATATTAAGAGATTCTAGTTCAGAAATGATCGAAATTAAGCTGACACCTAATAAAGTAAAAAAAAAAAATAGCTGCAGGTAGCTCTTTAGAGAAATCAGTTTATCTCCTAGTATTTTACACTTGTTATTAATCAGGGTTAATCAGAAACTATTGTTATGATTAACTCGATTACATTTTTGAATCTACTGACACCACTAGTATATATACAGTGGTGCTTGACAGTTTGTGAACCCATTAGAATTTTCTATATTTCTGCATAAATATGATCTAAAACCATCAGATTTTCACTCAAGTCCTAAAAGTAGATAAAGAGAACCCAGTTAAACAAATAAGACAAAAATATTATACTTGGTCATTTATTTATTAGGAAAATTATCAAATTTACATTTATTCTGGCAAAAGTATGTGAACGTTGCTTCCAGTAATCTGGTGTGAACCCAAACCCCCCCCCCCCTTATCTACTTTTAGACTTGTGTGTGGAAAATCTGATGATTTTTAGGTCATATTTATGCAGAAATAAGAAAATTCCAAAGGGTTCACAACTTGAATTTGCACCACTCTATGTACTAATACTGTAAATATGTGCCCACAGTAAATTATTTAATCATTAGCAGATAGAATTACTGCACGAATGCAGTTTTGCAAGGATGGTAATATTTCCTTCAGGAATGGCCAACCAACAGTAACTGACCTTTACTTGGAAAACAGAAAGTGACCAAGCCAAGAAAAAGCTTGTTTTAAAACATTTGCTCCTAACACAGGGTTTACTACTGAAGGGCAGCTCACCAGATTTTGGAGGTTGAATGCATGGGCTCGGTCATCTTTGGGGACCGATGCGAATGTAAAACCATCAGGGAAAATGAAGATGAGGCGGGAGCCAGACGACACCTGAAGGAGGAAAGACGAAACACATCATCAAACATTCATGGAGATAATCATACATTAACAAGCAGACCTTTATGACCAAAAAGCCTTATGCCATACATGAAATAAAGAACACACTCACTGACAAAAAAAAAAAATGAAGGATTTGTGATCAATTAAACTTTATATAAATGGGCAAAAAATATTTAGTCCAGCCACTGATTGGTGCAATTTCTCCTACTTAAAGAGGCGAGAGATCTGTAATTTTCATCATAGGTACCTTCAACAAACAAAATGAGAAACAATACAGGAATCGCATTGTATGGATGTTTAAAAAAGTTATTGTAAAATTATGGTGGAGACTAAGTATTTGGTCAATACCAAAACTCAACTCAATAAATTGTAAAATAACCTTTGTTTGTCAATGACCAGGTCAAACTTTCCTGTAGGCCTTCACCATGTTTGCACACACTGTAGCTGGTATTTTGGCCCATTCCCTCCATGCAGATCTCCTCTAGAGCAGTGATGTTTTGGGGCTGTCGTCTGGGCCACACGACTTTCAACTCCTCCACAATGTTTCTATGGGGTTTTTAAGGTCTGGAAACTTGGCTAGGCTACGCCAGGACCTTGATGGCTTTTTACGGACCACTCCTTCGTGTTGCCCTATCGTGTGTTTGGGATCCTTGTCATGCTTTTTGAAGCCACGTCCATCTTCAAGCTCACTGATGGAAGGAGGGTTTTTTGGCTTAAAATCTCACGATACATGGCCCATTCATTCTTCACTTAACAACTTCAGTCCGTCCTGTCACCTCTGCAGAAAACAGCCCAAAGCATGCGGTTTTCCACCCCCATGCTTTTACATAGGTATGGTGCAACTCTGCATTTTTCTTTCCTCCAAACACGCGATTTGAGTTTGGTTACCAAAAAGTTCTATTTGGTTCATCTGCCCACAGATATTCCCTCCAAGTCCTCTTCTGGATCATCCATATGCTCCTCTGGCGAACTTCAGATGGGCCTGGACATTACTGGCTTTAAGCAGGGGGGCAGCCTGGCACTGCAGACATCTGAGTCCCTCTCAGCGTCTTATGGTGCTTTGTTCTTTTGGTCCCAGCTCTCTCCGGGTCATTCATCAGGTCCGTCCATGTTGTTCTGGGGGAATTTTTTTGCTCACCGTTCTCATGATCAGTTTGACCGCCCACGGGAATGAGCTCTTGCCGTGGGGCCCCAACTGAGAGAGAGATTATCAATTGGCTTGTAAATGTCCTTCCATTTTCTTACAATAGCTCCCACATTGATTTATTCACACCACCGAATTGCTATTGTAGATTCACTCTTCCCCAGCCTGGTGCAGGTCTACAACTTTTCTTTCTTCCTGGTGTCCTTCGACAGCTCTTTTGGTCCTTGGCAGGTTGAGTTTGGAATGTCTGACTGTTTTGGGCTGTGGACAGGTGTTTATTATACATATAACAAGGTCAAACAGGTGCATTAATACAGGTAATGGAGTGGAGGACAGAAGAGGCTCTAAAGAAGAAGAAACCTTGCTTTATTTGTGGGTGACTAAATACTATACTTATTTTACAACCAATGAGTTAAATAAATTCTTTAAAAAAATCCTACATTGCAATTTCCTGATTCTTGAAAATTTCAGACCTGAAATTACAGACCCTCTCATCTTTCTAAGTAGGAGAACGTGCACATCAGTGGCTGACAAATAACTTTTTTTCCCTCTGTGTGCTACATATATATATATATAGATATATATATATATATATATATATATATATTATTTAAAATTAACCAAAAGTTAAAAATTAAAAAAATATATATATATATACCACACACACACACACACACACCACACTACACACTGTGAGGACAGGGAATGATGAGGCAAACGAAGGCCAGTGCAAATGTAAGGCAGGCTTTATTGAATTTCACACAAATTGTAAGATGAGCACTGAGACCCTAAGGTAGGGACCTCGTTGGAAGCGGGTGAGTGAGTGTGTGAGGTGTAAATGCGTAGCGGCAGGCAAGTACCCGGAGATGAGGAACATGTGCCGGTGATCAGTATGTGGGTGAGGTCGAGCGAGGCAAAGTGCGAGTGGGTGGAGCGGTGCCGGAGGCGGGCGTGACAGTGCCCCCCCTCGAAGGACTCGTCGAGGCAGGAGTGCGACGAGAGGCGGGGAGCGACGAGGTCCTCCGCGGACGGCCCCGCGGCCTAGGCGCCGGCCGATCAGGACGAGAGGCGTGGAAGTCCTGGATGAGGAGGGGGTCCAACACGTCCGAGGCATCCACCCAGCTGTTTTCCTCCAGGCCGTAGCCCTCCCATTCGACCAGGTATTGAACGCGGGAGGCCCGACGGCGGGAATCCAGGAGGCGGCGGACTGTGTAAACGAGAGTCTCTGGGGGGCCGGTAGATGGAGGTTGGTCAGAAGGGGAGGACTCCGCCAGCGGACCGGGCACCCAGGGTTTCAGGAGGGAGACGTGGAAGACTGGAGAGACGTGGAGGTAAGAAGGCAGTTGCAGTTTAAAGGTGACATCATTGATCCTCTCAGCAATAAGGTAAGGACCCGAAAAGCGGGGAGAAAAAGGGGTACTTCCCTGAGCGGTGCGGAGTCCCTGCGAGGACAGCCAGACGCGATCCTGGAAGTCGGGTGTGGCACGGCGGCGACGGTCCGCGTGCCTCTTGTATCAACGGATGGCCTTGTCGATGCGAAGGTGTACCTGGCACCAGACGTCCTCGCTGCGGCGAAACCAGTGGTCCACTGCCGGTGCGTCCGATGGCGTGGAATCCCAGGGCACGAAGGGAGGCTGGTGCCCCAGGACGCACTGGAAGGGTGTGAGGCCCGTGGAGGAATGCCGGAGGGAGTTCTGCGTGATTTCAGCCCATGGGAGGAATCGAGACCAGTCATGAGGGTTGTGAAGGCAGTACGAGCGTAGGAACTTCTTTAACTCCTGGTGGAACGCTCGCACTGACCGTTGGTCTGTGGGTGGTATCCCGAGGAGAGGCTGACAGTAGACCCCAGCTTCTGGAAGAAGGCGCGCCAGACCGCGGACGTGAACTGTGGGCCTCTGTCGGTGAGACGTGAAGACGTGTTAGAAGAGGTGTTCGGCGGTTTGGAGAGCCGAGGCGATTTTGGGAAGAGGGACAAAGCGGACGGCACGGGAGAACCGGTCAATGATCAACAGGACGGCGGTGAATCCGTTAGATGCGGGGAGGTCTGTGACAAAGTCCAGGGCGACGTGAGACCAGGGTCTCTGCGGCACAGGCAGTGGATGAAGCAGACCAGCTGGTAAAGTCCGGGGTGTCTTGGCTTGTGCGCAAATGCCGCAGGAAGAGACGAAGCAGTGGACGTCCCGGCGCATGTTTTCCCACCAGAAGCGCGCGGCGAGCAGTTGGTGCGTGCGCGTCTCTCCAGGGTGGCCAGAACAGAGAGAGGTGTGTGCCCAGGTGAGGAGGCGATCGCGGAGATCCTGTGGCACGTACTTCTTCTCCGGCGGGCATGACGGGGGAGCGCGCATCCGCGAGAGCCGTTCCTCCAGTTCCTGCTCGAACTGGATCGCCAGGAACTGGATCGGGATCGTGAGTCCGAGAGAGAGCATCGGCTTTGGTGTTCTTGGAGCCTGGACGATACGTGATGGCAAAACGGAAGCGGGAGAAGAAGAGGGACCAACGAGCCTGGCGAGGGTTCAGCCGCTTGGCAGAGCGCAGGTACTCCAGGTTTTTGTGGTCCGTGAGAACTGTGAACGGATGTTTGGATCCCTCCAGCCAATGCCGCCACTCCTCCAGAGCCAGCTTGATGGCAAGCAGCTCCCGATCACCCACATCGTAATTGCGTTCAGCAGGGGTCAGTTTGTGTGAGTAGAAGGCGACGGGGTGCAGTTTGGGCGGATCGCCAAGGTGTTGGGAGAGCACGGCACCCACGCCGGTCGAGGAAGCATCCACTTCTAGAAAGAAGGAGAGGTCCGGGTTTGGATGAGCCAGGACGGGAGCACTGGTGAAGGCCGCCTTGAGTGCTTCGAAAGCCTGCTCCGCGTCGGGGCTCCAGTGGAGAGAATGGGGCTTACCCTGGAGTAGCGTGGTGAGGGGCGCCACCCTGTGGCTGTAGTCCCTGATGAAACGCTGGTAGAAATTGGCGAAGCCCAGGAATCGTTGCAGCTGCTTGATGGAGTCCGGTCTCGGCCAGTCCAGGACGGCGAACAGTTTGTTGGCCTCCATAGCGACTCCTGAGGGGGAGATCACGTACCCCAAGTAGTGGACAGACTGCGTGTGGAACTCGCACTTAGATGCCTTGACGCGTAAGTGGTGAGAATGGAGGAGTTTGAGCACCTGGCGTACCTGATCGACATGGGTGTTGAAGTCCGGAGAGAAGACGAGAATGTCATCAAGGTACACCAAGACGAACCTGCCCAGCAAGTCCCGAAGCACGTTGTTGATGAAGGCCTGGAATACTGATGGAGCATTGGCCAGGCCGAAGGGCATGACCAGGTATTCATAGTGTCCAGTGCTTGTGCTGAAGGCCGTTTTCCACTCATCGCCCTCCCTCACACGCACCAGGTTGTAGGCATTTTGCAGGTCGAGTTTGGTATACCATTGTGCTGAGCGGAGGCGTTCCAGGGCTGAATGTACCAGTGGGACGGATAGGCGTAGCTGCGCGTGATCTGGTTTAGGTTCCGATAGTCAATGCATGGCCTGAGGCCGCCGTCGCGTTTAGGCACAAAGAAGAAGCCCGCCGAGACCGGTGACGTGAACGGGCGGATGAAGCCAAGGTTCAGATACTCCGAGATGTAGTCCGACATGGAGTCCTCCTCGGCAGCGGATAACGGATACAGGCGGGCTTTAGACAAGGGGGCGTCAGGCAGGAGATCGATGGCGCAGTCGCCGGGACGATGAGGCGGAAGAGAAGGAGGCGAGGCCGTGCCGAAGACCGCGGCCAAGTCCGTGTACTGCACAGGGACGTTGGGCGGCAGTGATTCCGGCTGGCTGAGTGGAAGTGAGTGCACCGCCATGGTGGGCCGAAGGATGCAGCGTTCTTGGCAGCGAGGCAACCAGCGGACCAGCTCGAGAGCTGACCAGGAGATGAGCGGGTCGTGTTCGCGGAGCCAGGGGAGTCCCAGGATGACGGGTTGTGTCAGAGATCCAAGCGGGTAGAAGGTGATGGATTCCTGATGAACCGCCCCGGTGAGCAGACAGAGAGGGGTAGTGATCTGGGTAACGAAGCCCGAGCCCAGCGGGCGACCGTCGGCCGAAGTGATGCGGCACTTATGGGGCAGAGGAGTGCAGGGAATCTTCCACTGGGAGATGACGTGTTGCGCGATGAAGTTCCCTTGCGCGCCGGAGTCGATCAAGGCTGTAAGAGGGACATCACCATAAGCGAACCGCAAAACCACAGGAAGAAGGAAAGAAGACACAAGCGGGGATTGACTCACCCGGGGCGTGCGCGATGGGGTTCTGGCACGCGAGCTGGTAGGCCCGGAGGATGGAGCGAGGTCGCAGGTGGAGCGCAGGTGGCGGTCCGAGCCGCAGTAGCAGCACAGTCCCTGTTCGAAGCGGCGTCGGCGTTCCTCGGCAGAGAGGTGGGTGCGAACGACCTCCATGGTTTCTGGTGGAGGTGTGGAAATGCGAGGTGGAGGAGAGGTGGTTCGAGAAGCGGAGGCAGAGCGCGGAACAAGGAGCTGGTCCAAACGGATGGCGAGTGTGATGAGCTTGTCCAGTGACAGGTCCAGGTCCCTTCCAGCCAACTCCCTGACCGTAAGCCCTTTCGGAAAGCGGAGACGAGAGCAGGTGTGTTCCAACCGCTCTGGGCCGCCAGGGTGCGGAATTGCAGGGCGTAGTCGCTGAGACACACGCTGGCGACCCTGCCGTAGAGAGAACAACATTGCTCCAGAGGAACGCCCCTCCCTGGGGTGCCGAAAGACGGCACGGAAGGCAGTGAGAAAGCTATTGTAGATGGTGGCCTCTTCTGCCCCTTGTACCCAGATGGCAGTGGCCCAATCGAGGGCTCGTCCCTTGAGGACGGAGATGATGAGGGCGATACGAGCCGCATCGGACTCCGGTGGCGTGCTGGAGAAATACAGCTGGCACTGTAGGATGAAGCCCTCGCAGCGTTCCGGATTGCCATCGTACTTGTCTGGAAGAGCGATACGGTAGGCCGCTGAAGGCTGGCGAGGAGGGCTGGGAGGAAGAGGAACCGTCTCCGAGGCGTGCACAGCGGGGGAAGGCGTTAGCTGAGACACACGCTGGGTCAGCTCGCTGACGGAGGGTACCAGTGCATTGAGGGAGCGCTGGTTGTCGGCGAGCTGTGAGACCACCTGAACCACTTCCTGGATCTGAGCGCGGAGGTTGGCGATCTGTTCCACTGTGGAAGCGTCAGAATGTAGGCCGGTGGCCGCTGCCTCCATGTTGCGGCTTCTCAAACTGTGACGGACCACGGAATGAGGAGGCAAACACAAGGCCACTGTAAGGGTAAGGCAGGCTTTATTACTTTCACACAAAGGGTAGATGGACGGGCAACGGAGACTAGGGTAGGGAACCTCGTTGACGAGCGGGTGAGTGGTGTGTGAGGTGGTTAAGCGTGAGCGGCAGGCAGTCCGTAGATGAGGAACAGGTGCAGTGAATCAGTATTTGGGTGAGGTCCGACGAGGCAAGTGCGAGCGGGTGGAGCGGTGCCGGAGGCGTGCGGGACACACACACCCACAACACACACACACCGTGTGTATAAATATTATATATAATATATATAATCTTATATAAAATATATACACACATACATATATACCTAAAATAAAGTGGAAAAACACGCTCCAAGAACAAAAACAAGGCTGATCCAACTGTTGAGATGTAATGTCCTTAAAACAAGTCAAAATGAGGCTCAGTATTGTGTGTGGCCTCCACGTGCCTGTATGACCTCCCTACAACGCCTGGGCATGCTCCTGATGAGGTGGCGGATGGTCTCCTGAGGGATCTCCTCCCAGACCTGGACTAAAGCATCCGCCAACTCCTGGACAGTCTGTGGTGCAACGTGACGTTGGTGAATGGAGCAAGACATGATGTCCCAGATGTACTCAATCGGACTCAGGTCTGGGGAACGGGCGGGCCAGTCCATAGCTTCAATGCTTTCATCTTGCAGGAAGTGCTGACACACTCCAGCCACATGAGGTCTAGCATTGTCCTGCATTAGGAGCAACCCAGGCCAAACCATACTAGCATATGGCCTCACAAGGGGTATGAGGATCTCATCTCGGTACCTAATGGCAGTCAGGCTACCTCTGGCGAGCACATGGAGGGCTGTGCGGCCCTCCAAAGAAATGCTGCACCCCACACCATTACTGACCCACTGCCAAACCGGTCATGCTGAAGGATGTTGCAGGCAGCAGATCGCTCTCCACGGCATCTCCAGACTCTGTCACGTCTGTCACGTGCTCAGTGTGAACCTGCTTTCATCTGTGAAGAGCACAGGGCACCAGTGGCGAATTTGTCAATCCTGGTGTTCTCTGGCAAATGCCAAGCGTCATGCACGGTGTTGGGCTGTGAGCACAACCTCCATCTGTGGACGTCGGGCCCTCATACCGGATTCTAACCATTTGTGCAGACACATGCACATTTGTGGCCTGCTGGAGGTCATTTTGCAGGGCTCTGGCAGAGCTCCTCCTGTTCCTCCTTGCACAAAAGCGGAGGTAGCGGTCCTGCTGCTGGGTTGTTGCCCTCCTACGGCCTCCTCCACGTCTCCTGGTGTACTGGCCTGTCTCCTGGTAGTGCCTCCAGCCTCTGTGGAAACCCTAACGCTGACAGACACAGCAAACCTTCTTGCCACATCTCGCATTTATGTGCCATCATGATCCCAGTTTTGCACTACCTGAGCCCATTGTTTTGGTTGTAGAGTCCCTCATGCTACCACGGTGGAAAGCCTCACCAACATTCAAGTGAGCAAAACATCAGCCATAAAGCAATAGTACGAGAAGTGGTCTGTGGTCCTCACTTCAGAACCACTCCTTTATTGAGTGTGTCCTTGCTAATTGCCATAATTGGACCAGTTTTGATTTCACAGAATTTTGATTTAATGTGGATTATAATTGTGTGTTTCCACACTGCTTAAGGATCTATATCCTCTGTATCTCAAAGTACAGGTCCAATTACAAATGCACTGGCATTATGGATGCCTGTGGTAGACGGTAGGTCCACTCATGCATCTCGAACACATGTTGTATCATTTGCACGCAGTTTTCTTGTGAAAATACCCTTTATATTTACATTACAGTATCACAAAAAGACTATGTTACTATGGTAATGTCCGGTCAATGTCCATTTCGGTCAACGTACTGTTTCAATGAACATAATTCAGTCGTTAAACCGTGCATATCTGTAATAAAGTTAATTTTCACCCCTAACAGTACAGTATGCTGTATTTTTACAGTTTCTGAAAAAACATCAGTAAAGTGTTCTCTGAATGCTATTTTGGACCCTGATTCCTCTGCACAGCTCAGCGATGAAGAAAATATTTACTTAGTATGCCGGTTCAACCTGGTTCAAGGCCAGAGACATGTCAAACACTGAAGCTTCAGGATCAATAGCTCATGAGCTTAAACTAAAATTTAACAAGCATATTTTGCAGTGCAAAAATATAAAGTCACAGTCGAGCACAAATACAGCTCCTTTAACATTCTGTTTTCTGGGCCTCCATGAAGATTGATTGATTGTTATTGTTTATTGCTGCGTCAGCACATTTCTAGCTACCCTCACGGCAGACTGGCGGTTATGTTTCATCTACATCATCATCAGTTACCTGTTACAACAAGTGTTTTACATTAATATGTGATAAAACGTTTAGAATTTTTGATTTTGGTTGGAAGTGTTTGTAGGCCTCCATGATGAATTTTGGACTAATTTGCTTTAAATTAGGGCTACAACAAACAACTATTTTGATAGTAGAATAATCTAGTGATTATTGAAACGAATAATCAAATATTCGGATTATGAATCTCTCGATTTCCAAATAAGTCTTATGTAACTATCAGCCATCACATTTAGCTTTGAGGGTGTTTTATGCATTTGCTAACCAAGACATAGATGGATACCTTATTCAAAAATTCACCGTATTAATGAACCTTCCTGGTAATACAAAAAATAAATACAAATTTTCCCTGTCAACATTTTTAACCAAACTGCAAAGGAGCGGCACTATAATTTAAGAAAACCACATCAGTAAATCAGTATCTCCAGCCTTAAATGTGAGGTGTGTTCAAACAATGGTGAATGTTTGTGGTAAACATGTTCTCTATGAACAGTTAAACTTGAATGATTTTGTGTAAACCATCCATTTCAATGGTAACCCTTCATGCAGCTCCCCTGTATGGTAATGATCTGCCTGCTAAAACTGTTTCCAAATATTTGCAAACTCAAGGCAAACAGAAAACTGTTTACAAACGTTATCCTGTGTTCACCGGACGCACCTGTGGCCTCAACGTCAAGACAAAAAAAATGTTTAACTGAAAACATTATTTGGAATATGAAAGGCTCGTTATGAATAATAGTTACTCGCACCTCTACCCCAATGCCATTAACAATAATAAAAAAAAAACCATTAGCTTTTAACATTAGCTAACTAGCTAGCTAGCACAACTAACTCACTAACATGTTTGCTCTTCAGATGCTCCAACATGGAACATGTGCTACCATGCCAACTAAGTTTGGATTTACAAATGGAACAACTGACAACCTTTTTTCGGAGTTAGCCAGGAAATGCCCTCACACTTTTGAGGATTTTCTTCTTGAGGCTGCCATCACGTTTTTGCTAACTCTCCGGTATGCAGTAACCTCAAAACATTCCTAGTTGGAGCGAGAATGCCGATGACATCACCAACTAATCGACTATTAGTTGCCATCTAATTTGGTAGTCCATTTTAGGCGACTAAGTCGATTAATCATTGCACCCGTTCTGTACCGTCACTCTTACGATCTTTCTCATCTTGCTTGAACTAGACCTGGACTAGAACTAATCCTTGGACTGGGGTGAAACTGTCTATGCCTGTCATGAGTGGGTGAATTGGTGACTCACCAATGATGCCAAAGATGCCAAGGATGTTTGGGGCGAAGATGACAAGCATATTGATGAAGGTTAGGAGTGTGATGGCAATGGCAATATGGCGGATCCAGTTGAATGCCTTATTGGGGAAAATCATCTGCTGGATGGCTCTGCGCACCTGGCGTTCGCAAAACAAGGAGTTGATAAATGAAAATGAAATAAATATGTGTCCTGCAGTTAAAGCTGTCTGAACTGGGCATTACACAACATGTGCCAGCATCTTGGACTGTGGTAGCCTAGCGGGTAAGGTACTGGACTATGGACCAGAAGGTCCAGGGTTCAAATCCCACCTCTGCCAAGATGCCACAGTTGGGTCCTTGAGCAAGACCCTTGACCCACAATTGCTTGGATTGTAAGACTGTATCAATTGTAAGTCGCTCTGGATAAGGGCATCTGCTAAATGCTGTAAATGTAAATCTTCAGGTGCAACGAATGCTTTGGAGTGCAAAATGGCTGGGGTGTGTTCAGGAGCTGAAATGTATTAACTCACAGGGAACAGCACAATCGGCACAGTTAGTGTGACAGCTGTAAGAACAGCCAATCGCACGCAGAGAATCAGAGTGTCATAGGGCTCAATCTTGCTGTAGGTGTGCAGCAGCTCTGCCTCCACCTTTCCTGTAAGAAGAGACAACTATGCTTAAAATTATTGCATTTTTTTCACAAGCAGCATAGTCAGACTATGTAACATTTTTACCAAAATGTCCACCAAAACATCACAGGGCACATATACACACAATCATACTGGGACACTTTAGCGAGACCAGTTGGCCTAACACGTCTTTGGAATTTGGAAGAAAACTAGAGTACCCAGAGAAAACTCATGCAGACACACACACATACACACACAGGCAGAATCTGGACTGGGAATCAAATTTGTGACTGTAGTATTGAAGTAGTGGCCAGAAGGTCCAGGGTTCAAATCCCAGTTTTGTCAAGCTACCACTGATGTCTCCTAAATGTAACTTTGGGATAATGTTGTCCAAGAAATTGCTGGTTAAAAGCTCTAAAGAACCCAACAGTGGTAGCCATACGAAGTTGGGATTTGAAGGCTAGACCTTCTGGTCCACACTCCAATTTCTTAACTCCTTCACCCCCAAAGCCCCAATTTAATTCTCAGTCCAGGATCCACCTGTATGTCTGTTAAGGACTGTATGCCTACTGAAACTGTAGACCAGAAGGTCCAGGGTTCAAATCCCTCCTCTGTCAAGCTGCCACTGTGGGGTCCCTGAGTAAAACCCTTAACCCACAGTTGCTTGGACTGTATCAGTTGTAAGTTCCTCTGTATAAGGGTGTCTGCTAAATGACTAAATATATACTAAATACAATCTCTGGAGCTGTGAGGTGACAGCCCATTTTTAATTAGCAGGTATTAAACCTTGGGGCAAGAGGATGAGAAAAAGAATATAGCTCTGTGTACGACTGAGATAAGGGCAGAAATCAAATGTTGCTCACCATAGAAGGTCAGATAGCCAAAGAGTGCAGCGAGGAAGTACATGACATACATAATGAAGATGGAAATATTGGAAACATGCTGCATTTTCTTCTTAGACGGGCTGCAAATTAAATTATTGGCAGTTAGATTGTGTAAAAGACTTAAAAAATATCCACTATTAACTTATTCTTGGTAAACACAGAGAGAGAGAGAGAGAGAGAGAGAGAGAGAGAGAGAGAGAGAGAGAGAGTTAGAGTTGTGAAAACTGTATGAAAATCAAATAAAACACGGGAATAAATCTACAACTAAAAACTAGGAGACAAACGGAGACAGGCACACAACGGCAGGCAGGCAGACAGAAACAGAGAGACAGACCAGCAGGTAGGAAAAAGGTCAGACAGGAAGGCAGATAGGAAACACTTACTTGCGCAGTTCAGTGTAAATTGGTAGCACTTCAGGGTGACATACAAAGGCAAAAGCCAGAATGGGGATGGTGTATGCTGTCTATAGAGTAAGAACAGAAGATTGACTTATTTTGTTCGTTCCAACCTATGCTTTAGTTTTCATTCATGATGAGCAAGTAAATCTGTAAAGAGAGTGCCACTTCAGCAGCACACAGTACCTGAGACTTAATTGTGAACATGCGGGGAGA